>VZRX01017399.1:0-51106 GCA_013398075.1 Notiomystis cincta
CAAGCCAGAGCCAAGCAGCAGGCTGTGTGGCACACAGGGATGTGATCACATCCCTCAGTTCCATCTCCCCCCCCACACCCCGAACCTCCCAACCTCCCAACCTCCCTGGCAGGAGCCTGGGCTGCTCAGAGCTCACAGATGAAAGTCTGAAGAGCCCAAGTAGGAACATCTGCTTTGCCAGGATTCACAATTTCCCCATTTGGTCTGATCCAGGGGTCATGGTCCTTCAGACCTCAGCAGAAAACTTTTACCTCAAGGGGTACTTCAAGTGCTGAGCTGCTTTTACATCTCAGCTGCTCTCCCCGAAATGACTTTTGTCAGTTTGGTTGTTTGTTTTAGTGGTGATGTTTTTAAACTAAAGCCTATGTGCCCAGAAGGCACATAAAATAAGAGTCTTTTAAAAGCCAGAGGATAAATAAAACACAACCTTGAATAAACAACAGGCTTTTGTCCTAATTTTCTCCCATTCCTTAATGGATGCTGATAAACTATCTGAATTTCTCAGTGTATTAATGCCACAATGACAGCAACACCAAACCCACAACCTCACAATAGAAATGATTTGACCAAATTGTTGCCCTTGAGACAAGCAATTGTTTCATTCCAAGTGGGTTGTAGGATATCTTGGCCTTACCAGGCTACTCCTTTCTCTATCCCATCACAGACTGTTTCAGTGAGAGGCATCTATCAAAGAAAATCCACTCAGGCTAATATGTTTCATGGAAAAAAATATCTTGTTTGATCAGGTAAGACTATGCACATCACGTTTCATTACTAATTTTATGCTCATCACTCTTACAAAGTGAAACTGCTTAATTTCACCCTCATCATCCCATGTTGGTATGCCAGCAAAAGTGCCACAACAGCTCCAGTAGTGCCTGGTGTCCTCCACAGTGACTCCTATCAGGAAGACCTTGCCTTTGTTGTTTCTGGTCATGTGGTTAATCCCTCCCTTCACCCAGGTTTGTCTATTTATGGACTTTTCCCTGTGAGGGTGGTGAGGCACTTGGCACAGGTTTCCCAGAGAGGTGGTGGATGCCCCAGCCCTGGAAACACTCAAGGCCAGGTTGGGTGGGACTCTGAACAGCCTGGTCTAGTTGAAGATGTCCCTGCTTGTTGCAGGGGGTTGGACAAGATGAGCTTTAAGGCCCTTCCAATCCAAACCATTCCAGGCTTTTGGATCCATGACTTGTGTTTAAGCACAAGAACTTCTACACTATAAATAACAAGGAGTCTTTTTATCCCTTCAGCCCAGTGGAGATCAGAGCCTGAGCCCAGGATTTCTGTTCCCAGCATCTTCCATCCATGAGTCCACTCTTACAAAGTGCTCTTGACTTTGCACCAAGGGCAAGTCAAAACAGCCTGAACACTCACTCAGTGCTTTGGAGAACATTCCCAGGGCACGTCACGCCCAATCCATTTTTCCTTCTGAAAGTCTTGGAACAAAGCGGGCAATGCTCGATAACATAAACACAGATGCACCAAACATGGCCAGAAATAGGCACTAAGCAAAACCAAAAGTTACAAGCAAAACAAATTTACAGAAAAACATAACTTTGGGCATGTCTAGACACAGCACTAATTGGATGAGTGTATGCACTTAATCTCTATTACTTGGTGAGAGAAATTGTTCCTCTATTCCCTTTTGTATCAACCTATTCCCTTTTGTTTTTTATTTCAGGATATATATAATTTTTACTGAAGGGTGGTGATAATTTTCACAACCAGATTTAATTTTGCTTCAGAAGCAAGCAAAACATTAAAAGGGGCCAATTCATAAAAATGCAGTAAAATATTTCACATAAAATGACCTCACCTCCTGGTGAGGTCATGAAAGCTGAGAATTCAAATGGAAAGCACAATGATTTGTTATAAAGGGAGCAGATGGGCATCATCCTAAAGAGTAGGAATATTTTTCCATCTACTGTTTTTTTCCTAAAGGATTATTTTCTCATATAGCAAGAAGAGAAGCCAGACCTTACATCATCAGAAACAATCTCTGGGCATCCACGTGAGAATCAAGCAGGGCATGGATTCAAGTATTAAAAAGAATAGTGGAGAGTTCTTCAACTCTGATTTTAGAGAGAAAAAGGGCTCAAAAAAGAGATTTTTAATTTATAATTAATAGGCATTCCAATCTTCAAGGCAAATTAAAGTTCTCCTGTGCTTGGGATTATCCCAAACCAAAAGAAATGGAAGCTGAGCATTCCCCTTCCAGTCATAAGCCTTTTCTCTTTGATCCCTAAAAGCATCCTGGATATCACAGCGTGCCCTCAGTCCATCCTTGGGAGCTGGCAGCACACAGCCTGGCACAGGAGCAGGGCTGGGAGCACCAGGCCTGGCTGTGTCATGGTGAATTCTCTGTTTTAATGATTTGGAGAAAAATATTGTTTGTGAGCTACATAAACAATTTTAATTGGCTCGGATGCCCAAAATGTGCTTTTTTTGTTTGGCTGCCAAGGTTGCTTTCTTGCTTGCTAATTATGTTTCACTTTAGCTTTCGGCAAAAACAGGAAATAAAGCATCCATTACTCAGATGACAACTTTTCAACAAGTCAACATTTCAACATCCATTGTGTAATTTCCGACCTAGAGCCAGCTAGGAGCTAAGTGCCTTTAGAGCCATACACCCCCTCTTGCAAGGGCCTTTTGGGCCTCTCGTGCTCCTAAATAATGTTTGTGTGTCTGAAACAGGCCAGACACATTTGCTGCTGCTACACCCTGCCCAAAGAATTCCCTTTCCTACCATAAAATTTCAAAGATCCTGAAAAAGATGAGCTTTTTTTCCAAGGTCATAGAGTGATGGGAGAAGGGGGAATGGTTTTAAACTGAGAGAGGGTGAATTTAGACACAAGGAAGAAATTCTTCTCTGTGAGGGTGGTGAGGCCCTGGCACAGGGTGGTTTCCCCATCCTTGGAAGTGTGATTTTCCCCATCCTTGGAAGTGTCCAAGGCCAGGTTGAATGGGGATTGGAGCAATATGGGATACTGGAAGGTCACCCTGCAAATGGCAGGGATGTTGGAATAAGATGGGCTTTAAGGTCATGGTCTTTAAGGTCCCTTCCAAGCTAAACCGTTCTGTTATTCTGCGATTCCATGTGTCAGGCCAAAGGCTGCCTGCATGTCTGAAAATCAAACTGCAGAGATTTTAGAAAAAGATTAAGTGATGGTTTCTCCTCCCTCAGATGGAAGCATGGTGGTCCCAAGCCACAGCACCACAGAGGAGGGCTGGACTGATGTGTGTTTTCCTCTTACATCTCTGTTTCTTTAATGCTGATATTGTTGGGTTTTTTTAACAAGTCTTACAAGTTAGGCTTTTTTTTCCCCTCCTGAGATGCCTTGTCTTTTGTGGTTTCAAAACACACTTTCAAAAGCATCCAGAATGGATGCTCTGTGCCATTTCCCAGCTCAGCTGTGGAGGAAAAGCTCTTCTTCCTTGTGTTCAGCCAACTGAGTTGTTCTTGGCAAAGCAAGCAATAGGTACCTACCACATGGTGGGGGTGAGTGAGGATGCCCTTTAAATTACCTATAAAACCCTTTGATTCAAACTGCTGATGTTGCCATAGGTAATTTGCTAAGCTTAGTGATCATTTTCTGTTTAAATTAAAGTCTGATGTCCTGGAACAGGCTATTCAGCTCCGAGAGCTAATGGGATGGGATGAGATACAGGCAGTGAGAGAAACATGCACATGGGGGAAATGGATTGTAGTTAAAAAGAAAAAAACCCAGGGTTATATGCTGAAATAGGTTCCATGGGTCAGTTGGCAATAAATATTGTAGTTGTAAAAGAGTCCGGTGTGGATGTTGGAGGTGGAGGTTTGTCTGTATAATTAAAGGAAAATGGAGAGCTTGTTAGAAAAGAAAAATTTCAAGGGAAGAAGTGAAAAAATGAGTGTGATGATTTATTATAAATGTGCGCTTAGTGATATCTGCCAGAAATTGCAGTCGCCCCAAATTTTTGGTAAGTTGGGCAAGATTTGAGCCAGTACAGGCAAGAGGTGATTGATTGGCCAAGGCAAGTCAGGAGAGGTTGTCCTTGGCAGGTGTGTGTCTGTCTCTCCATCTGTCAGTCAATCATACAATCATTCATACTCAAACAAAATAAAGCTTTGGAATGAAGAAATACCAGGTTTTCATAAAGAATGAAAGATTCCTTGCTGGAGCCCTACCCAGCAAGACTGAGGCTTCCCTCTTCTCTCTCTCCCTGCTCCCCCCTCCCCAAAGAAAATCAAGGTTGATTTCCTGGTTTTAGACTAATTTTCAAGCTTTTCAATATTTTCATTCCACACCACAGCATTTTTCCTAAAGGTTAATGGAACATAATGTACTTGAAGGAATATCAAGACAAATTCCATGGCTGAGTTACCAAAGGTACAACTGAGAGAACAACTAAACTTTTCAGCCTAGGCACTGAACTTTGCCCACAGTGACCTAGGAAGTGATTTAATAACCCCCAAAACTTGTTAAAACTGAAATAATGTTGGTAAATAGTGGTCCTGTCAGATGTTCACCAGCAACCCGAGCAACATGGGCTATGGAAGGTGTCCCTGCCCACAGTGAGGGTTGGGATGAGATGGACTTGAAGGTCCTTTCCAACCCAAAGCATTCCAGGATTCTATGAACATCTCGAGATAAGCTGAATGCTACTGCTGATTTTGGCAGGAAATTGTCTGACATTCTCCTTTATCTCCAATACTGCTGAAAATCTGTAAGGCCATGAATCCTTTAAAAAAGAAATGTTTGCAAGATATGGACTTACTTATGAGCCTTCTAAGCATCCAGAAATTTTGGTTCTGAGACCATGCACTTGGCATCCACAGCTTCTCTGGGCAACGAGTGCCAGGGCCTCAGCACCCTCAAAGGGAAGGATTTCTGCCCACTATCCCACCTAACCCTGTCCTCTGTCAGTGGGAAGCCATTCCCCTTGTCCTGTCCCTCCAGGCCCTTGTCCAAAGTCCAGTACTCTCTGAGACCCTTTAGGCACTGGAAGGGACTCTGGGGTCTCCCAGAGCCTTTTCTCCTCCAGGCTGAACCATGAAGCCTCCAGAGCTGCTGTGTGTTGGGGGGACCCAGCAGGCCGTGGTGGTTGGGAGGAGCTATCGCAGGAAGCCATCTGTGCATAGGCAGCTCTGCAGGAAACCCAGCCAGCCCAGCACCCATCTTTTATTATTATTTCCCTCCTTGACAGTTTTTCTCCTTGACACTTTCCCCAAATGACACCGGGGAGGAAGTGAGTTGTCAATTGAGCATCATCGCCTGTTCCCAGCTGTGGAATGTAAGTGCTTTAGTTAAGAGCCAGTGCCTATTTATTGGGCATTTATTTCCTGTAGGCACAGCTAACAGGAAATCTATTGGAAATAGAAATAATTAGAAAACTACAGTGGATGCTTTTAGAATCATAAAATCACAGAATCAGCTAGGTTGGAAAAGACCTTTAAGATCATCAAAGCCCAACCACACAAGTTTTCCTGCGAAAGGTGATTTTCGTCTGGTCAGAAATTCATGCTCATTGTTTTGGTGAGCTCTCAAAACCACAGAAATTTGTGAAACAGGAAAAAAAAACCCAATTAGTGGACAAACCCTGATGAAAACTTTCAACAGGTCAGAGAAGAGCAATAGTGTAGAATGTACCTGTAGGATCTCAGTGGACACTCCCCTCTGGAAGCAAAGCCAATCCCACCTTTTCAAATTAAAGTTATATCTTTTCCATGGCTAAATAATGACTTAAATAGCCATTAATGCTACAAGAATGGCCATTCATTCTAAAAGAGCCACAGGGTGGTGGGAAGAAAACACAGAAAATGTTGCTGAGATTGCAAAGCATCCTATTGTTCATATTGTCAATGCAGTACTAGGGCACTAATCCTACCTGGAAAATACTTTTCCTCTGCTCAGGCCACTGGTTATGCAATGATTTCATCTCCTATTATGTAAAACAATAAAAACATCTCTAGAATATTCTCTGAACAATTGATAAAAATCTTTAATTGAAACTGGAAATCTATAAAACTAATCTAAAATCTAAAAAATATCATAAGTGAGGTTTTTCAATTCAGTGTAGATAATGTTATTCTAAGAGTCTGGTGATTCTACTTGTGCTATCTTTAAATAAAAAGATCATAATTCAGCCTTTTCCCAAACATAAACTTAGAGTAAGCTTAAAGCATGACATTTCTGCCCTACCCTGCAATGGGGAACACCACTGTATTTTGTTTCACTGAGGAAGGCAGCAAGAAACTCCTTAAGAAGATGCTCCAGAACAGGCTGCCCAGGGCAAGGTTGGAGTTCCTGTCCCTGGAGGGATTTAAAAGCTGTGTGGATGTGGCACTTGGGGACATGGTTCAGTGGTGGCCTTGGCAGTGCTGGGGGAACAGTCTTTGAGGGTTTTTCTAAACTAAATTATTCCAAGAGCTAAGCTGTAGCTGCACACAGTCAGGATTTTTCTTGGGGGCGGTGTAACAGCACAAGCAAGTATTCCCCATTTAGGTCTTTCCCAAGTTTCCTACTCAGCAGGTAGTAAAGGAAATAGGAAATCGGAACTCAGGAAGGCAGAAAAGACATCACTGAATCTGAAGGAGAAGCTCCCAAAGCAGAAATCCCTCCAGTCAATAGGGATATTGGGGACTGTCCTGCTCTGCACAGCCCTGCAGCTGCAATATAACCCAGCTGCAGGGGCAGGAGAGGCAGAAATTGTGCAAGAAGCTCAATCGGTGCTGAAATGAGGAAGGAAATAATGTGTTAAATGATTTAATTCTCTGAGCTCACTTTGTTCCTTACAGATAGACTCGGAATCAGGGCTGATTACAGTGCCTTGTTTTGATTAATGGCGGGAGATCTGAGACGGAGACATTTCTATCAGTTTCAAAGAGTTCCCACAACTTGTATTTCATTTTCACAATGGGGTCAGGAATTCAAAGAACATTTATCTTTCATTCTTTATAGCTAAAAAATTATTTTCAACGATGCCAGTTTAATGCTAGTCAACTCCACTGACCTTATTATACTTCAGCAGAATTACTCCAGATTTACACCAGAGGAAGTAGGTGGACTTTATCTATGTTAAATGAATTTATGGGCTTTGAGTACTCTGTATATGCTTGTTCCACTTCTTGGGGAGTTTGATGGGATTTAAGGATTATGAATTATTTTAGTTGTGTTTCAGCTCTACATATTTCATCAGTCAGGTAATGCAGACAGAATTTGGAAGTTAATGGGCCAAGCCTCAGATGCAGCTGGGGATGCTGTTGAGACCGGGTGCCCCACCAAACCATCACTCCTGCTGCGAGCACCTGACAAATACGAGCTCCTCTGTGCTGCTGCAGGAGATTAAAGCAACATTTCTTTTGTACTACCCAGTAATCTTTATGTTGGGTGGTAAAGTTAATGTATGGGATTGTCACTCAACCCATTTCACACCAAAGAGCCCAGAGCAGCTCTGAGCCAGCAGTCTGGAGGTGAGAGCATCAGCCACCCTCGGTCTCAGAGGATGTGTGGAGCTGCTAAATGAATCATTAAAAAGATTTGAGAATTCCTGAACTGTTGTAACTACTGAAAACACTTCCACCCCCACGAGTCTCCAGCTCCCACTAGTCTCCAGCTCTCAGGAATGGCAACTCTCTCTCGCCTTGGTGGGAGAAATGCGTTTTAAACAATTCAGTTCTTTAGTGTGTGTGTTCCTCTTCACAAGGAAGGGAGACAGGCTTACAGAGCCCATTAGCTGTTCCACATGCACATCCATTGGGAAGGGGAATTAGTTTCTGGCCAGCACAGAGCTGCTGGGTAACACAAAGGACAGACTCCTTTAATCTTTGACAGCAGCATAGCGGTGTCCAGGCTTGTCAGAAGCTGCAGGAGGAGTGATGGCCGTGCTGCTGACAGCCTTCTAATTGGGTAGTAGAAAGCAGCTCTAAAGGATGTGTTTGTGCCAACAAGTGTGGCTTGACATCAAGAGAGATCTGCCGAGTAGCCGAGAGGGGAGTGCAGCAGTGCTGGATGTTCTCCGAGCCCAGCAGGGCTGGGGTCTCACAGCCAGCAGAGCTGAGCTTGGCTGGAGTGCTGGAAACTCCAGCAGGGAACAGTGGTTGACCTGGCTGCTCTGCCAAAACGAGGTGTCTATGTCCTTGAGCTCCAGAGAATCATGGCACGGGTTGGGAGGGACATTAAAGATCATCTCATTCCGCCCCCTGACACCCCACAGAATATGGGAAGTGTGAGAACCATATGCACTGGAAACCATTTGCCCACCATGGGTTTGTCAACTGGTCCTGATTCTCTCGCTCAATATCCCACAGCCACCAGTGCTCCCAGTGCTGGGATCCAGCAGCCAGGACCTCCTGTGTCAGACACTGCTCCTCCAAATCCACTGCAAAGCAGCACCAGAGCTGACAGAAACTTCATGCTGAAAAACATGGGAGGCTGGCTGATAGGGAGTGTGTGATAGGAGCTGCTGCACCTGTCACTGTGCTTAGGTGACTCTATGGCTGAGTCAAAGGGGAATTGAAACCACAAATTAATCTGAGAGTGCCTCAGCCCCTGTCCTTTTGGAATTAAATGCCTGCTCTAAATATAAATAAAGGCTGATGGACTCACTGCCTAAAATATCTGGCAGAGAGCTGTAGCAGAGGCAGAGTGAGAGGCACCTGGCCTCAGGTGCAGGCTCTGGTCAGGGCAGAAAATGCAGGGAAGCAAGTCCGGGCTTCCCAAGGCTTTGTTGTTGTTCTGTTGACCAGGAAGAGAAGCTGAAACTTCTGGGTGGTGACATCAGTCAAAAAGTCCCCAAAGGGGCTAAGAAATGAGAAAGGAGAGCTCCAGGGATGGGTGTGCTCGAAAATGGATATTTCTTTTTTCTTCTTCTGGGCTTATTTCCACCTGAGGATGGCCCAGTGGCACCAGGTCTGTGCATGAGAGAAGACAACTCAGCAGTTGGTGGATGGTGGTGACAGATGGGATGGGGCTGGATGGGATGCTCTGCCAGCAAACTGCTCAGCATCTCAGCTCTCCTCCTTTGGCACACATCTGCCCTCCCCACGTCCTGCCAGAGCAGGGACATGGCACAGCTGGCAGCTGCAGAGCTGCTCCAGAGGTGAGCCAGGTGCTCCAGAGGTGACTGGTGAAGAGAGAAAAGGCATAAGGATTGCAGCAGGAGGACTTCACAGACTGCCTATTTAAAAAATGTGTCAGGATTGATGAATACACCAACAAACAGGATTTTGATAGGGTCACTGTTAAGAGATGCAGTAACAGCATGGAGAGACCCCAGTTGTGCTGGAATCAATGCTCTTTTCTCCCTGAAATGACACTTCTCCACAGTCTTGCATGTGTGGGGAGTGAGCCAGACAACTCATACCCATGGCATCCAGAGGCAGCTAATAATTCCCTCAGTGGTGGTGTTCAGCATGTTCCACTAACATCTGCAGTTGCAGTAACTGGAAATGTACCCATCTCATTTTCTCCTCTCCCCCAGCCATAAAGGGAGACCATTCCAATTATTTTTCAGACAGAATTAAGGCTGATGTTTACCATTATCTCCCTGGTAACCATCTCCTCATGACTACATTATGCAACATAATTGTAAAGCTGCCTCACCTCACTGGGGTTGTTATTAAATGCACTCTGGTGCTTTTTTTTTTTTTCCTCAAGGTCAAGGTTAGTAATTAGGTGGCTGGTATGCTTGGGATAGTGATACAAGGGAGTTTAGGGGTTAAGGAATGATTCATCCAGAGCCCCTTGCTAACAATGTATATCACTGGTGCTTGTCAGAAGTAAGATGGGAGGATGCAGATTTATTGTAAAAAGGAGAGCAACCTGACCTGGTCCCTGCTCTCCAAACCCTGAACTGGCTGGAACTAGCTTCGCAGCTTGGGCCAAATCCAAGAACCTCGGGGGCATGCGTGACAAGGAAAGGTTAAAAAGTTCAACTGAGAGGAAGACTTCTTACTTCATCCTCGAGACCCCGGCCCACGACCACCAGGATGCCCTGCGCAGGTGCAAATAACCTTTGAGCTCATTATAATACGAAGCGGGGATAGCTAATGAATATGTATAGGCGCATTGGGAAGTCTAATGCATATGGAATACTTTAAAGGATACAGAGATAAGTGCTACGGTCGGCACGCATGCCTTTGGAGGAGCGATCCCCCATGTGCCTCAGCTGAATAAAAGCATACCTACTTTACAACTTCTGAGTTGTAAAGTTTTTCTGCTACAGTAGAGCCTTGTTAGGTAGGAAAAAACTTAGAAGGAATTTAAAGGATGCATTAGGCATTCCCAAGTGATGAAATTTCGTCAGCAGAAGGTAGGCCAGTGAAGGACAGTGAATTAGGGGATGTGAAGTGGTGCAGCATACAAGTCTGTGGATGAAACTTGGACAGACTCACAGCGTGAAACGTGTCAGATGAATTTCCACAGGGAATGTGGGAAAGCAAGCTGAGCTTGAGCTTCTGGAGCACAGAGGTGAACATGGCTCGTCTGTGCTGCAGCTTTAATTGGAGCTGGTGGAACAATAGTGAATCGAGCTGTTTGTTTTTCTTCTGGCTAGTTTTTCTCCAAAGGTCCACGGTGCTTGCACATGAAGTGTCAGCACGTTATTGTGCACGGCAGGGGTTTGGAATGAGATGGTCCTTCAAGGTCCCTTCCAAGCCAAACCACTCCATGATTCTATGATTACACAGTCCCCAGGCCATTTGCCTGTGCAATGGGATGGGGCAGCCACTCAGAAGGACTTCTCGCTGTTTCCCTGGTCCATATGAATTAAGTGACACAAGATGTCCTTGCTAGATCCACCTCCTTATACAACTAATTAGGGAATATTGCTTCACTGCATGTTGAATCCTAGAAGGAATTCAGAGCAGGAATAACAACATTCCATGGCGGAGCGAGAGGACTGATGGGCTCCTGGAATGATGTCAGATTTCCTGGTAATATTGCTGGTTAGTGCCAAGGTTATTGAATCTACCTGGTGACTCTCCCAGCTGATAGCATGTAGGAGTGTGTTGACTTGAACTGTAATTTGGAAAAGCTGCTTTTGATGGGAAACAGCTTAAAAAGGAGCACAAGATGAAGACCTACAAGTCTGCAAGTGTCTCTATGTTCACAAATGCATAATTATATACATACTACATAGAAAAGTGTAAAAAAAACCCAAACCACATCCATATATATACATATCTGTGTCTGTATATATACACAGAAGATCCTGAGCTCCAGTCTCTGGTTGTCTATGACTCCCTCTGACATTTTCCCTGAGGAAACTGCTTTCCCAAGTCACCATTTATTTTCTAAACTGGAAGTATTTGTGGGTCCAGCTCAAAGTCCATTTTGGTTCAGATGCGTCTCTCTCTTGACATGAATGGGTTGGGATGAGATATTTAATGCCAAAGTCAAAACTCTCCCCAGTGCCCTACTGGGGTCATTCCCATGCATCAGCATAGGAGAGAGTATTTACCGTGGAAAAAGAGGGAATCACTTGAAAGCACTGTACTGTAGAGCAGTAGCCTTATGAAAACCATGACAGAGTAATTGGATCTGGCTTTCGTGCAAGGCAGCAAGAGAAATCAATAAAAGAAGAAGGAGGAAATGGGGAGGGGGAACATTTCACATTTTTGCAGTGAAATATCCCTTCATCTGACTGCCTGTAACTTACTTTTCATCATCTCTGATGTGGTCTGCAGTTGAAGATTTCTCTGGGCTGTAACCACAGTTGCTGGACTGGGTGTTTTGGTTTTTATTCTCATCTTTGTTGCTTGTGGGAGAAAATAATGCAAAACAAAACAAAACTTTGTAACTGCCCAGACCTCTTTATGCACCAGAATCCTTATCTAATATCTGGACCTCACAGTCCCAGGGCAAACCTCACCCTGAGTGTGGTTTTTATTGTTCTGGTTTGTTTTCTTCCAGTTCAAAGGAAGGGTTAAGCTCCAAAAAGAGAAGTGTGTCTTACAGGAGTCTGTAAGTTCTCTGAGTCACACTTCACCAAAAGCCTCCAAAGTGTGTTCGAGTCAGTGCATGTGGTCATCACTCAGTAACAACTACTTATCCTCTCTATCCACCTCTGTCCTCAGAGACATTAGAAATGATGAGGAAAGTTTGATATGAAAAAAATCCCCCAACAAAATCAAAACAGCACTTGTAGAGAGCACACAGAACAGAACTTATTGGCTGAAACAAAATTTTGAGATTCATGAAAAGGGAACAAATTGCTCCTCAAATATTCAGTGTTCTTTAAGAGAGACCAAGGTTCTTATTCAGTGGTGTCAAATTTGTTTTCAAAAAACCTAAGCCAACCCAAAATTTCCATTTTTTCAGAGCCTCATCCAAGGGGCTGGTAGGTCAAGGCTTCAGTCCAGTGTGTTGTGGGAAAGAGGAGGATTCTTTCAAATAGGTGGGTTGGAGCAGAGCAGTGGTTGTATCACCAAATAGTGGCTCAGCAGCAGAAGACAGCCCAAATTACAGAAATCCTGATTCCTTTATGCCACCTTTCCTGTTAATTGCTTACCTTTAGTGATGGTCCTGACTTTTTCTCCCACAGAAAGCATTAACAGAAAATTTAGGTCACCGTCACCGAGATTTAATTCTTCCATCCATGCAGAGACTTCGATCTTCATAAAGTGCATTTTTAGGCAACCAGCATTACTGGCTATTGAGGGCAGCAAGGTAGCAAAGTTAATCTTACTGAACACATGAGGGTGACCTGAAATAGTTCAGTAGTATCCATAAGCTATAGGGGGGATAAAGCTGGGATATACCAAGGGAATAAAGATAGGAACAACCTGAGGCTGAGTGGTGATGATGGTACTGTGGCCTTCCAAAACCAAGCTGAAAATACTCCCTGAGTACAAGGGAGGATGTTTATTTGGAAACAGGCATGTTGAGCTATTTCTTTAGATTACACCACTCCTAGAAACTTTACAATAAATTCTTATTGAGAAACATCTAGAGAAGTCCAGCTGACTTATTCATGGCACATTTTTTCAAGCTCTGAATGCTAGATGTAGTCTCTAACAGCAGATTTGACCTCAGCCATGCTGCAATAATTAGTCTACACTGTGATCTTTATTAATAAAAAGTTAAAAAAAGCCACACTAAAGAGTACTGGAAAATCCAGCTTCACAGAGAAAAAAAATCAATGGAAAGAAAAGCCCTCACTAAAAATAGTGCTGGTCTTTTTGTGCCTGGGCAGGAAATGTCAGCACCACCAATTCCAGCGCTGAATAACACTTTGTCTTTGGGAACGTTATTCAGCAGGAGGCAAAAGGTAAATCAACAGCCAATTCTGCTGAGGAAAGTAAACATTTGCAGATGGGAAAACTGAGGCAAAGAGGTATTAAGGGACTTGCTCAAGGTGAAGATAAAGAAGTCTTTCTTGATTACTGGTCATCTGTTCTGGTGGGACAGAAAGTCCTCAGCTGGAAAGGCCAAATTTCACTGTCCAGAGCAAGAGTTTATTATATGTAAATCCAAACAATGAAAATGGAATCATCCCAAAAAGGTGTATGGCTTTGTTCCTCAGATGTATTTGGAGATGCAGCTTTTGGTCAGCATTCTGAGAACCTTTTTGCTGAGCTTTTCACTGCAAATCTAGCTTTTTTTTCACTTTTCTTTGATCATGACTTTGCCTGGAATCTTTCCTTCACAGGATCAAGAGAATACAAGAAATAATCCCACAGTTTTAATTACAATTACTTTAGATTAGGAGACAGATGGTGCTTGAAGGCCCATCAAGTGATCCCAGTGCTATCATGAGTTCTATGCTTAAAGATCTGACTTCATCTAGGAAAGTTTGTTCTGGATCTGACTGAAAAATGAAACAGATACAAATTGTCCTCTTCAGCTTCTACACTGCACATTGCTCCATTGATTTTATGCAGATAAGCTTTCTTCAAGTGAAAGGATTGATCTGGCAATGCAGAGAATGTTCCTGGTCTGTCCATAAGTGCACGTGCTCAACTATGAATATGAGAAATATCTCATTATCTGCCAGACCTGAGGTGGTCTGAGCAAGGCAAAGAATTGCTGCCCACTGTGTGTTGTAAGTCCTCATTTTGATGTTGTTTTTCTAAGGAATTAAGTGATTCCTTATGTCCCAATGTTGATGCTTTTGTGCCTCACCAAAACTTTTGAACTCTTTTAGATACACAAAGACACAGAGATGTTCAATATATTAATTTCCTGTGAATTTGGCGAAAATAAATAGAAGGGGCGCAGCAGGCCAGTGCATCTTCAGTGTGTGCACGACTTCTGAGACCAGAACAGTTACTGGCATTATAGAATTGCTCACATTATTTCACCAGGAGTTTATCAGAATATGAGTACCCAAATCACCAGGGAAAATTTGCCTTTTATATTTTAAGTGTTTATATTTTATTAAACCTTGAGACAGTGGAGAAACCAAGCTCATAGAAATACCTTGCATTTGATATCCTTCTGAGTGTTTTTGAGCCCTCTTTAATTCAATTTCTGATTCTTTTTTTAACCAAGTGAAGTTCCTGGCAGACTTCTTTTTTTTTTTTTGTGGAGGCTTGCAATAGTTTAGTTACTCAGTCTTCTGGAAAGATTTACATTTATTTTACTTTTCAGATCACAGGGTAAACACATCAGAAATTAAATAGTCATCATAAATTCAGTCCTGTCTGCGAAAACCTAACAAAAGAGCTTTTTCCTTCAACAAAAATGAGAGTGACTGTCCTGCTGTAATAGCTTAAAATACATTGGAGATAATGTGTTTAAAGAATAAGAAAGATGTGTTCTAATGACCAGTGATAGCTCTAAAGTATTTCAAGAGCTTGGTTCAAAGCCCCTCGAAAGGAATAACAGTCCTTCTGCTGACATTACTAACCTTTGGATTGGGTTATTAATGTATTGCAGATACTATAACCCCAGCTGCCAAAAAGTGGAAAAAAAAAGGAGAATGTAGTCATAAAAATAGACATCAAATACATTTCTCTTCTGGGAATTAATATAGAAGCGAAATATTGCTACTACTACTCTCCAGAGCTTTATTACAAGTTATTTCTTGTAGATATTTCTTTACTGTTTTTAAAGGAATTAACAGGGCAAGCAGTTCATCTCATCCAGCACTCTACCTCCAGCAACGGCCAGTGTCTAATGCTACACAGCCTGGCAAAGGCTCGGATTGCTGCAATAGTTTCCACTCCGGCGCTGTAAATCAGTCCTTTCCGGGATGTGCTGTGCTGATGGAGAGGAGGAAGGGTAGGAGGGAAAATAGACATATTCAGGCAAGACTTTACCCATCTTTATCCTCTCTTGGATTAATTACAAATCGATATTTGGTACTCGCCAGCTTTTATATCTCATTAACATCCCACGGTGTCAGGGTGTAAATTCGTTATTCAGCTTGGCAAGAACCGGGGGGTATCTGGAAGCAAATGTTCACTCGGGACAATAAATGAGACACAACCGAGCTGACCAGTTTGAACTCTGGGTGGACAAATAATGCTTGGGATCTTTACCTGCGGCTCTCGAAGTGCCGTACAAACCCATGTGCGCGTGTGAGCATGTGCATACTCATGTCACAGAGGGAGAGGGGCGAGGAGAGGGATAGTGAGTGCCGCTCCTGTGCGGAGCTGAGAAGGCGCAACAATCCGGAACCAGGCGCTTATTTTTTTTCCAGTCCTTGGGATCATTCTCAGGTCACTCACCTGCCTGGCCACAGAGGTGGCGTTAGTAAGGGGATAATAACGTGAGAACGCCTCGGCAGTCCCCAGCCCTGGTTCCGGGGAGCCCCACTCTGTCTCTTTAAGGAACCCAGCGAGTCACGATGCTGCTGTTTGTATTGCCGAATCCCCAGGAGTGCAGTTAAGAAACGGGCAGCTGTCTCTTTAAGTGTGATTTCCTTCTATTGTATTTGAATCGTGATCAGGAAAAAGGAAATGAAACCAGAGAGCCGGGGCTGAGCCACGGAGTAATAATAATCCCGGGGACACGGCTGCCGCCGCTCGCAGCGCTGCCNGCAGGAGGAAATCCTGTGAATGTCATCGCGGGGCGGCGGGGCAGCGCGGCTAGCGACAAGGCTCCGCGAGCAGACAGCCTCTGCGGGGGCGGCGGGGGCAGAGCCCACCACCGGCACGCCACAAAGGAACCGGCCCTGCCAATGTCATCGGCCATCGAGAGGAAAAGCCTCGATCCTTCCGAGTAAGTGCGCGCTTTTTCTCCCCGGCTCCCCGCTCGCCATCGTCCCCGCTCGCCTCCTGATGCCACCCGTCCTCCCCGACGGAGCCGCCGGCGGCATTGTGTGCCCAGCAGCCCCGGAGGGCTTCGGCGGCAGCCCCCGCCACTCCGACTGCCCTCTCACTAGGGACACCGGGCTGCTCCGGCCCCGTGGGGCTGGCGGTGTGGGGGAGCTTGGGGAGAGCCCTCCAAATGTGGGAAGGAGCAGCTGGGAGCAGAGAGGCGCAATTCCCCGCGGGCAGGGCATCTCCCACTCGCTCATCCCACTGTGGGGTGGTGGGGATGCTCGGCGAGAGAGAGCATCCCGCTTCCCAAGCTGGAAGGTTTTCCAATCCCAGGGACTCTCCCTGCCCCATCCCCGATCTGCCTAACTCGCTGCAGCCGATCAGTGAAAGGTCAGGGCTGTTATCTGCGGGTGCCCAACTTCCACATTTTCATAATGCAACTTCCAAGAGCTCGTAGAAAGCTTTGGTCGAGGCTGGGTGCTCTGCTAAGGGCATGTAGACAGACTTGATGGACGGGATGTAGAAGATAAAAATTTCCCTCCCTGGATTTCCCACTCAGGGAAGGGACCGGCTCCCGTGCCCAGGTCCAGGCTGTCTCCTGGGCTGTGGTCCCGCTGTCCTGTCCCTGCTGCACACCCAGGGATGGTAACTCAGCACAGACCCAGGGTCACTTCAGCCCTGTACATGCTAATTAACTGCAGTTAAGGATCTCGATAAGAGAGAAGAAAAAAGAAATAAATTATAAAATCTCCATTTCCAGATAATGCTTAAAACATAGCTCTCAGTAAATTGAGTCATTCGTGGTTTGTTTCCTGTGAGATACTAAAAATGCCATTGCTTGGAGCCCAGACCAAGCACGTGGGAACTGCTGCTTTTGGGGATTAAATCACTTTGTTCCATGATGTTTTACATGTTACATTTTCTTTTATGCTGTTTTTTAAGACACGTTAATCCCAGCTCCTAATGATGCCCAGCTCTCAACTACAAAGTTTTTTTTAATGTTTATATATTTACCTGCCTTGTATTCTGGTGGCTTAAGTGCTGGCTTAGAAATCTACGGACATCAAAAGCCGAATGTGAAAACCAGAAATGCTGTTCTGCATAAACATCCGTTGGGCTGTTCCGGCGCTGAGGGCTCTCAGAGAAAACCTGACTTGGGATTCCCAAACACTCCTCAGATGAAGTATTTTGGGGTACACTCCAAAGTTTCGAATAATGGATAATAAAGGATAATGATGTGTGCTTCCTGCTGTTGGAAAGCTCTCAGAAGTTGTGAGCATGGAGCCCACGTATTAGGAAAGGGAGCATGTGGCCCAAAAGGATAAATTTGGAAAAAGTAGGGCCTAATCATGACTTCTCCATGATTTTAATGAAAACTCACAGGATGGAGAACTGGCAGGAAAGGAGTGTTATGATATAGCTTGCAGGGCACAGCAATTTAAACTTAGAAGGGAGAAACCAGAGCAGAATATAACCAGATAATATCTCAGGGCTCAGCTTGGCTAAATAAAAACTGCAGGATCACTTTCTCAGCCCAGAAGTTCTTGACCAGAGGTCGTTCCTCCCTGCTGAAGAAAGTAATTTTTGCCCAGAAAACTGCTGATCCAGTAAATAAGCAGGAGTAATAAATTTTTTTCTTGTTGCCTGCTGGAAACTGGGAGCAGAGCTTCTTCATCAGTGTAGGTCTCCTCTGCCCCCACCAGCCCAGGGGAGGACAGACCAATGACAGAAGCAAATTGCTCAGTGACTCTGTGCTGGAGCACTAATCCAATAATATGAAAAAATTTGGGGTCCACTCTACTAGTCACAGGTCTGAAATGAAGCAAGTGCTTAAGGGATGGATCCAGTAGATTTTTTTATTGACTTCTGTGGGGTTTGGGTGAAGCCCAAAACATTACAAAACTGTACTCAGGCACTATTCTTTTAATGTTTTGCTGTTCTTCCTTTTTTTTTTTTTTTTTAAGTTGTGAAATTACCCTAAAGGACACAGAAGTCCATAAGAAAGTAGCCTTGAAGAAAATTCTTGCTTCTTTTACCAGAATTATCCTAGCTCTCCAGGCTATTTAGAAAAAGGAACAAAATAAGATGCATAAAAAATCAGTGGTAATATCACAATAAAGATTTCTGCCTCTTTTCACTCATGGATGTGTAAATCCCAGATAACTGAGGAATCTTAGCATAGACCCATGCCAGGCAATTCATGTCCTTGGCTAAGAGAAGAAAGAAGTCCTGCAGCAGCATAAGGTAAAATTCTGGCTTTATTAAAAACAGCAGTGAAACTTAAACCAATTGGGCAACAGAATCAGCTGTTGTATTTATTTATTTCACGCCGTTCTGAGAAGTGACACTGTCAAACTTAGTCTCCAGATTTCCATTTCCCAACAGAAAGTGTAAAATCCCTTGGGTGTCTTTCTTAATCCTGGTGGAAAGGAGCAAAAAAGAGGACATCATCTCTGTCCTAACCTGTCCTACCTTATGATTTGTGTTGCTTTTCTGTCTCCTTCTCATGTGGATGCTCTTGAAGTCGCTTCCTCTCATCCAGCGGTTGTCTCATTCCCTCAGGGAGCCAGTGGATGAAGTGCTGCAGATCCCCCCGTCGTTGCTGACATGTGGGGGGTGCCAGCAGAACATTGGGGACCGCTATTTCCTGAAGGCCATCGACCAGTACTGGCACGAGGACTGCCTCAGCTGCGATCTGTGTGGCTGCCGGCTCGGCGAGGTGGGCAGGCGCCTCTACTACAAACTAGGCAGGAAGCTCTGCAGGAGGGACTATCTCAGGTACACATCCAATTCCTCACAACCTTGCCCCCTCCTTCCCATCATTTACTGAGCACAGCTGGGAATAAGGAATTCCTTTGGAATTCAAAGCCTGGCAGCAGTCATGGGTGTAACAGCGTTGGCAAGCTTGGGTTTGCAGTATGGGCTGCTGTTGTGGAATCCCTGAATTGTTTGGGTTGGAAAGGGACTGTAGAGCTCCTCTCGTTTCAGCCCCCCTGCCACCAACAGGGACACCTTTCACTAGGACAGGCTGCTCCAATTCCCTTCCAATCTGGCCTTCCAGGGATGGGGCATCCACAGCTTCTTTGGGCAGCCTGTGCCAGGGCCTCACCTCAGAGAAGAATTCCTTCCCAACATCCCAACTAAACATACCCTCTTGTTACCTTAAAGCCATTCCCCCTTGTCCCATCACTCTATCCCTTGTCCAAAGTCCCTCTCCAGCTCTCCTGGAACCCCTTTAGGCACTGGAAGGGTCCCTAAGGTCTCCCCAGAGCCTTCTCCAGGGTGCACAGCCCGAACTCCCTCAGCCTGTCCTCGTATTTTTGGGATTCATATGCAGCTGCTTTGTAGTATTGCTGGGATTCTTCAGTAAGTTAAAGATAAAACTAGAGATTATCTGTGTTGGTAAGATAAACAACTTGGAGTTGTTTATAGCTAAATTTTTAATTTGAAGGGAAAAAAGCATTTTTAATGGAAATGAAAGCAGTGCTACATGTTGTGGACAAACCGGAATTATTTGATAATGTGAAGGATATAGAAAGAGCTCCTAGGACTCAAAGTTGTTGGCATCTGTCATTCTGCACAGACCTAACCCCATAGCTTCAGGTGAACCATGCAGGGTCAGTGTGGCATTCTGGTAAGCAGAAAATGGGAAAAGGGGCTGAATTCCAGCAATCTCCCACTGAGCTGGCAATGAACTCATTCCCCTGAATGGTTTTAAGGAGCTCTCTGCTCTCTGCTTCTCTCAGCACTGCCTTTGGAGTTTATACCCAATTAAGAGGTGAAAGATCATTTGGGCTTTTAGCATTCGTAAGCCTGGTGCTGAATAAACAAGAATTTGCACATTTTGCAGAATCAGATCCTACAAATACACTTGTTATGAGTGTTTTCATCAATAACTCTCTGCCTGCCTTTTTGCTCAGTTTGTAAGTAAAGGATTAATTGGAGACTAAGATATTTCACAAAAATTGATAACAAAGGATCTTTACATTCTTGATTAAAGTGTATTGATCTTTGCTGTGTTTGTTGTGTTCCATTACTTTTAATGGATCTCTAACGTGTCAGGAGGTTTGTGGAACAGAATAATGATATTTGGTATTTTTCCAGCTTTTTTACTGAAGGCTAATTTACCTGCCAATAAAAACTGAACCAAAATCTCAGTGGACTTCCTAATTATGCTGTCCCTGTGCTTTGCTGATGGGAATTTTGCTGAGCAAAAATTAAGGACTGAGTTCTGCTAATGGGACCACTTGTAAATTCAGCAGTAATCCAGTGTTAATTACATTTCCCAGGTACTTTTTCATCTTAAAATGGAAGCAACAGGAAGTATGGCAATACAATTAATGCATTTTCTTGCAGTGAAATACAACATTTTTATTTATTTAATAATGCAACAGATCATATCTTCTCTTATTAATGAAAAATTTGGCAACTTTTGCATAACCTTAGCATTACTTTCATTGGGCAGAAGTAAACACTGACATCTCCTGGTAGACAGAAGGAATTATGTTCTTTCTCCTTAAATGTTTCTTAATTTACGAGACATCCTTTTTCTAGATCAGAAGATGATTTAAATAAGGCACAGCACATGCAGGAGACATGTAGGCGGTGGAAAAACTCTTTCCAGAATTAGTACACAAGTTTAGAAGTCAAACTCAATGAACACATCATCTGTAGCATTCCTCTTTTTAAAGAATAAAATATCAATATGTTCATGCTTCTTTATTACTGATTTGACTTAATTAACTCTGCAGGGCATTTATGAGAGGCTCCTTTTCATAGACAATATCATGAGGACCTCAGCAGGGTTTCTATATGTGGATTAAAGAGCAGTCCACATCATAAAACTGTCTGGGTTAGCATAGGCATCTAGGTGGTCTTTGAATGTATCCTTCTGAAACCCATCAGGAGTGATTTCATGGATCAGGAGTGCCTTCATGGACATAGAAATGTTTGAAAGAATTTCCAATATGGAGGCACAGACAAAAGGCAGAAGAGCCTTAGACCATGGCTTGTCTCAACCCCTTTCTGTAAACTACAGAGCAACAGCTTTAAGAAAGGCAAAAATTATCAACAAAAGGTAATTTCTGTTGATCACAGAAGTGGAAGTGTTAATATTGCACAACTTCATGCAGTGCTCTCAGGAACCTTTGCTCCTCCAATTCAGGATAAGGTCATTGATCAGAGAAGTCAATTATATTGATAGATTTGAATAAATTTAGATCAGATATTAAGGAAGAAATTCTTCCCTGTGAGGGTGAGGAGGCTCTGGCACAGGCTGCCCAGAGAAGCTGTGGTTGCCCCATTCCTGGAAATGTCCAAGGCCAGGTTGGATGGGGCTTGGACACCCTGAGCTAGTGGAAGGTGTACCTGCCTATGGCAGGGGATGGCACAGGATGGACCTTAAATTTCCTTCCAACCCACCCCATCCTGTGATTTTATTCAAGGTGAGTACCTTGGATTTTCTGTTTCAATTTTTGGTGTTGTAAAGTTTCTAGTTCTGCTCAGCAGCTTTCATATGACCTCTCTCTGACTCAAGGCTGGTCCTAATGGATCAAGGCTGTTGTGCTCGTTTTGATGTGGTTTTCCCCAGCTGGACAGCAAAGCTGTATTCACCTCTCCGCTGTGTCATTCCAGGCTCTTTGGCCAGGACGGGCTGTGCGCCTCCTGCGAGAAGAGGATCCGGGCCTACGAGATGACCATGCGGGTGAAGGACAAAGTGTATCACCTTGAGTGCTTCAAGTGTGCTGCCTGCCAGAAACACTTCTGTGTGGGGGATAGGTACCTCCTCATCAACTCAGACATCGTGTGCGAGCAGGACATCTATGAGTGGACTAAGATCAACGGCATGATCTAGCATGGACGTGCCTGGCGGTCTGTGACAGACACCTCCTGGGCCCGGCTGCACTGAGGAGATCATCCCTTGAAACGGGGGGAAACACCATGCAGTCGGCCCCTGGCAGGCAGTGCTTAATAGAATGTAAAACTACACCCAGGTGAAGGAGGAAGAGCAAAGCAATAGTAGCTAGATTGACTTGTGTTCACAGTACGGACAGTAACTGACATCAGCTGACATCGGGGACAGACACAGCACCATAACCCATCCTCCTAAGTGGAACAAAGTAGGGACTTCTGTAAAGAGATGTTATGTCATTGTCACCTGCAGACTAGGATTGTGCAGTTCCGTTTTCTTTCTGTCTTGTTTTAATTACTGAGTTTAGATGACAAGCTCCCACAGTAGACGTGATGAGGAATGCTGGAAGGAAGAAGCCATCCGTCACATGGTCATTCCATATGGCCTTACACTTTGGTGGGAGAGGAAGCAGCGAGAGCGTGGGGGTTATTTTTGCATGGATTTTTTCTTTTTCCTTTGAGAATGAACAGTGCATCCTCTTGTCCCAAACTCTTCTTTTAAAAAACCCTGCTGAATCATTGTTTTTGGGCACTGCTGTCTTAAGATGAGATATTCCCCAGATCGTTTCTATACAAATATAAATCTAAAGAGTTGTTCAACTATTTTATTAACTTAGATTATATCAATAAAATATTTGTTGTGTGTAGTAAGACTCTGCAGCTTTAATAAAAATAATGAAAGATCTGAGTTATTATTTTTTTTTTAGTTGTGCTGCTTTTTTTTTGTATTATTAATTTTTTTTTTGTAGCAGGGTTTCTACCCTTTATCTACAGCTGGATCCACTTCAGGTTACATTTCAAAGCACAAATGTGAGAACACTGAAGGCTCAGTAAATCTTGTGCTCTTCATGCTAAGAAATTAGATTGTGCTGTAGGAGAAATTTGTGTTGTGTGACACCAAAGCTCTTTGGTGTTTATAAGGATGTTTTCAGGCTAGTTCTGGGTGTTTTGCAACAGACTGAGTCTATCTGATTTCAGAGATCATGTAAGATTTGGGCCTTTTAGAAGGGTAGCTCATTCTGATTTTGCTCAGGATTATGGAATCCAGGATAATAACCAAGAGCCAATAAACGAAAGAATTAATTTCTGTCCATCTTTAAGGTCCCTTCCAACCCAAACCATTCCATGATTCTATGATATCATATTCTCCCCAACTTCTTTTTCCTGACATGAATAGTCTAAGTTTCTTGCCTGAAAGCTGTTTCATGCCTCTGATAAACTCTTTTTTTCTCACCTCTGGTCCCACATTACTCTTTCTAAGAATGGGACTACAGCTGCAAGTTGTATTGAAAGGCACTAAAAATTAAAGCTTTTCCCACATCTGAACAAGTCTGGCAGCCATTCAGAAGGTGCTTGCCATGTCCATTCACTCCATCACTACTGACACATCAGGAATAGCACTTAAACCTGTGGATATCTACTTGGCTATTCTCAATAAACTTGCACCCAGGGGATGTCCCATTCACTGATCAATGACAACGTTCTGCATTTTACAATGCATATTCTGAGAGCTCTTTTCTTGCTTTCATTGTCACAAGTAGAGTTGGGGACAAACCCTTTAAATCTTGTTATCAGTGAAACTGGAGACTACACCTAATGAGAACATACTTGGAAAGTATAATTTGAAGGCGCTGATATGCTGACCTCCGGGGCCACAGGCAGCTGGTTATAATTTTAATTATAAGCCTAAATTCCTGCCAGCAGAGTCAAGGAAAGGCAAGGAAAATACAGCCAGCAGCTCTCTTCATTCACAGTGACTCCTTGCAAATATTCTGTCCAGCTGGAAACAAAGCCTAAAGTCATTAATGAGTTCATTTACATAGCTCAATGGGTGTAGCCAGGATGCTGAGATAGGGTGGAGGTGCACAATGGTTCTTCAGGTCATGTCACGTGTACACACAGTGTGAGCAGTAACAAAGCTGATTTTCATGACTCCACCTCACAGAAAACTTTGAAAATTTAATGCAAGGGGCCTCATTTACATCTGTGCTGAGATCAGAGAAGAGTGTCAATAGCTCAGGGAGACCCTGTAGGTTTGCACTAAGTAGACCAAGACTTGTGTTCTTTTCTCACCTCAGAAAGTAACTTTTGGCAAGGTAGTTCAATATTTTGCTTCTCATTTACCCACAGAGATGTTCTCATTTATTCCATAAAACTTCCTAATGCAAATGCACTCATTATTTTGTGTAAGGTCTAGTTCACACAGGGAAATATATTTTTAGACCTAAATGTATGTATTTGTAAAGGAAAGGTCTACAGCAGGTATCATGTTTTTTTTATAAGACCAACAGTTTAATTTAGTCTTCAGAAAGAGTTTAGGCTGAACTGGAAAGTGGCAGAAGAGCCTCCACTTGAGCAGCATTATTGCTCTACCTAAATAATTGTTCCAGTCTGTTGCTGGACTTTTCCCTGACAGATTCCAAACACTTGCTCTACTAGTCCAGGAGGAGAGAGAGCAGATTTCTTTTGGAATTAGTGTAACCAACAGTTAACCTCATCTCAGTTATGTTCCTTACAGTAAGGACTCTCTCCTGGAACAACAAGAAAATAAAATGTTCCAAAGACAACAGCAAAAATGAAAGCAAAGCTGATTTAAAGTCCTAAGCAAAAAGCACAAAAATCTGAATATGACTTCATTGCTGATATTCAAATGTGTCATGGTTTCCGTGTTTTCACTATCAGCAGTATTTTAAAAGGTGTATCATCTGTCAAGATTTCCCTTCTTTGTTCCCATTATTCAGTGTCTTGGCAGGAAGATGAGAGCATTACCATCGATACCACTTTTTTAATTCCCTGCCCTTGAATAAGGGCAATAAGAGCCCGGCATAATAGTTTTCAGCAGAGACAATAAATGGGAATCGGTTGTTAATTCAATACAGGATCCAGAAGCCGTCTCTCCCTTCTCTTTTCTCAAGGTAATACTCTGCCTCCAATTGTCATTATAGCCGAGAATGAAATTATTTGAATTCTGGACACATCAGCACAAAACCCAAGACTCCCTGCCAATTTTGTTGCCTGCTTGGAAGATAACATCAGAGAGCATCACTCACTTATATGACTGCCAGGCTGAGACTGTAAATTCAGAAAACAAGGAGGCCTCAGGTGCTACACTTTAACAGGTCTTTCTGCTCCTGAATCACTCCCCCTCACACACAAAGGTAACATTTTATCTCTGAAAGGCAGAGCTTTCAAGCATCTGCTAGAGCACACGCTCTGTACAGCCTGAATGTGAATTGAAAATGAGCCAATTAAGTTTATTAATTGGTATCAGTGACTTAAGGCTTTGAAGGACATTCATGGCACTTGGGAAAATAATCTATAAAGATTTTTGTTGCTCTAAAAAGACAGTGCAGCATCAGCTTATTTCACTTGCAGCAGGTTCATCTCGTTTATGGAGCACATACTGCACTGCAGGAATTTTAATGGACACTGGAAAAAATTATCTATTCCTCTGTCCCACAACAACTAAAAAAAACCATAAAAAGACACAGAACACAGAGATTGAGATACGCTATTACAAAACATTTAAGGCACTGTAATTAAACGAAGATTCAAAAGCCTGTCAGATGTGAGATGAAGACTAAAGTGGCAGAAAGTTGAACCGTGTTTGAAGCAACTTGTTCCCTCCTGCCGAGGGTTGCTTTGTATCAGGCTAATGAGTAGGTTATCTCAGAAAGGTTCCTAACAAACCAGTAGATCTCTGATGGTAATTAATGAATGTGGTTTGCAGGAGCATACACCATTTGCCATTTTCAAGTGGCTTGAAAGCATTAATTAATGTGTTATTGTATTTCTTGCTCCCATTTTAAAACAAAAGCCCTGCTCCTTAGCAGGCCATGCATGACAATTTTTGATTGTTTTAAGATTTTCAGTGAAGAGGTTCTTCTTTCTTTAATGAAATATTGTGTGCACCTTTTTCTGAGTGCTCCTTGATCACCTCTGTTCTGTATCTAGCATATTCTGGTTACATTTACAGCTTGGCATAAGACAGCAAAGCCTGTAACCAAGGGGGAATGGACTGTAAGAAAGTTGATTCCTGTGGAGATGCTGGAACTGGAGGAGAGGCAACAAGGAATGCTGTAACAGGAAGCAGCTACGGTGATGGAAAGCTGTTGCTTTGCAGTGTTGAGAGAGAACTGATTTTTGAAAGCCATGACCCAAGAGAAATAACTCCTTCTATTGTCCAGTAGCTCTGTACCAACTATGTTTCATGAGATTCCTGAGGTGTTTCCTCCTCGGGGCTGTAACATCTTGGGTTGGTTAGTAAAAATTCATAGGTTTTTGTTTTTTTCCTCTCCTTAGACGAATCTTGTATCTCATCTCAGACAACTTTACCAATGCATTTTGTACAGCTGTGAGCTGGTTTTGAGATACAAAAATGCTTTACTTATTTACTTATATTTCAAAGAAACAATCACAATATAAGTGAAATTCCCCTTCAATAAGGCATGTAGTCTTCAGTCTGGCATTGTGACACCTACTGGAACCACTGCTTACCATGTTGCTATCTCATTCAGAAGATCCAAGACTTGCAGTTATCAACCTAAAGATGCTTTGCAACACCAGGAAACTCTTGGTGGTCTCTAAGATAAGGTTCAGTCACAAGGTGGCAGTGATTTTTTGCAGCCCATGGCTGTGAGTGAGTGCTGAATGAGTGGTGATGCAGCTGCCCTGGAATCCTTGGAGCTGGCCCAGCAATGAGTGTGACCCAACGTGCATGAGAAGTGTGCTGTCCAGCTGATAAGGAAACGTGCATCAGCAAATATGGCTTATTTATCCCTCAATAACTGCTTTGGAGGAGTGCAAGCAGAAAGAGGCCAGGTCTGCACTAAACAGATAAGAGCTCTCAGCAAAAGGACGACCAAAGGTCACACTAAGCCTCCTGGAAACTCCCAAAGAGAAGCCTTCATTGGCAATGTATGACTAAGGGAATTGCGAACGGCTTCTGGAGGCTTTTATCTGTGTGCTACCTCTCCAAATACAGCTCAGCACTTCAGTCATTTGTTGTTGCCATGCTCTGATGAATGTGCTCTGGCTCAAGGAGTTGGTAGCCAAAAACCAACCACTGCAGCCGTGACTGACTGCCCACCTTGTTAACAGTCTCAGCTAATGACCTAAGGACAGTGTGTGCAGCTGAAAAGTGAGCTGCTATCTGCATCATACACATGTGGAGTTTTTTCAGGTCAGGAAAGACTCAATAGCAGTTTTCTCCAGGGACGCCTCATTATTCTCTATGTTCCTCAGGTAAAGGAAGACCTCCTGAGCTCCCACACAAACCAAGCAGAGTCTCAGCACTTTCCATGGGATCATGAAATATTTCTCCAGCCCGTTTCAGCGGGGTCTTTCACATATCACTTAGGCCATGAACCACATCAGGACATCGGGAATCACATGCAGTGAAAACACTGGAAGTGTGTGAAATTATAAATACTCCTGAGGCAAGAATCATTGCCTTTCTATGTCATCCATGCTCTCTAAAGTGAAGAAACGTTATTTTTATACTTTCCCAGGTTAATGTTTCCATTTGTAGTAGTATCTTCTATTTGATTTATGTGAGAGGATGATATGAATAGAAAACCAACTTGGAGCTAAGCAGCGCTGTGGAAGAATAAAACTTGGCTATGCGATTTGTGTCAACAGGGAATCTTTGATCTGAGGAAAAAAGCCCAGTCTATCAACATTGCTCTCCAGGTGGAATTTCAATCTCTCCAAACATACACAAATATTTCAGACTCATTTTGGAGCTAAGAATCTGAGACAAAATAATTCACTAATAACCAAAGACAAGCCTGAAGCCACAGAGCACCTTGATGCAGAGCAGGGAGGACTGGACAAGGCTTTTAGATAACTTCAGGCAGCCGATGCAGGAAAAAGCATTCACATGGGAGATGGTCCAGAAGAATGAAAGCGGGGAGCAGACTCCAGTTGCTTTGTAAGCACCAGATGAAATCTGTTGATTGATTCTTGGAGATTCCTTGGACTTCATTTGACTGTGGAGCTGCCAAGGCTAATTTACACCATGTGAGATTCGGGAGGGGTGTTGCTGGTTTATCTTGGGTCTACGTGGCTAAAACAAGGCAGAGATTTTTCCAGCTGTTTTTTCATTGTGTCAGAAGGCAGCTCAAAGCTGTACGCTGTCAGAGATTCCATTTGTTACTCAAATGCCCAACAAGCTCCCATGCAATACTTAGTTCATTCACGTAGACATTTCCCTGAAGTTCTGGCTCTGATCCCTCTCTGTCATCTCTCACATCTCATCTGAGATTTGCTCTTGTGAAGCCTGAAGATGTAATTTGTTATCAGTTCATATATAAATCCCCAACTGTTCAAAGGACTGGTGAAGTGTCTTTATGTTTATGTGATTCACCAGAGTAACTGCAAGATCATTTTGAATTTTCTTACCCTGCTCCTAACATGCTCTTTACTACAGTCACTTCTTGTGTTCTGGCTAATTTTACATGATCAGATTTCCAAGCCAAAGTCACTGCCTGGTTATTCCTGTGAAGCCCTGACCTTATTGCATCTTTGCTACAGCAAAGAACAAACCCAATAAGAACAGTATAATAACAACACAAATTTTCTGAACCTCAGCTTCTTTTTTGCTACCAAGCAAGAAAGCTGCCTCCTCCCCTCAAAGTTTCAGTTTTGCCTACATATTATTGCCCATTTAGAGCACCAAAAAGCTGATCTTGTGAAAAGCAGGTGTTGCAATCCAGTTTAAGCCCAGAAGAGCAAAGAAAACTAAGTCTCTGTGTATAAATCAGAAAGAACTGTAGAGGCTCTTTTAATATGTCAAAACGAGATTAAAACCAAACAAGGTTAGATGTCAGTGCCAAAAAATTGATATGCTTTATTTAACAATAAAGAGAGGCGAAGAGAAAGAAAGAGAAAAGCAGAGAAAAATTAGAAAAATCCAGAGTTACTTTAAAAGAAAAGCATAGGATGGGTCACCACCACACTGTGCTACCTTCTGCTGCTGCTGGGGCAGGGTGGAGGGAGCAGAGCAGTTCCTTATCTGCCTGGTCAGTTTGGCTGGAATGCAGCCCTCAGGCACGAGGCCAGACCTCGGTCCACTCGCGGTGCTCTCACCACGGGTCGCAGGAGCAGGGTAGGGGTTCTGTAACTCACTCGGGGTTTTGGTCCAGGGATGCAGATTTGTGGGGCTCTCCCCAAGCAGGTGATGCCGGCTCCAGGAGGCCTCAGTGTGTCTCACAGTAGGCGATGGTGGTGGTGGTGGTGGGAGAAAGGCAAAGGCCAGGGATTCTGCCCTTCACTTTCCCCTCCACACTTTTGCACCAGTTTCGCCTGGCTTTTTATGGGCCCCAAGGTGGGCTACTCGCAGTCCACCCTGCACGTAGCCTCCAGGTGTTCAAGAGTGATTATGATAAGCAGACATAATGACAAAGGATTTTTTGAGGCTTTTCAGCTCTTATAGCAGGCCAATCCCCAAAACCTTAGTACATTAGTTGAATTTCCAGAGAAACTCAGCACCTGGTGGTGAAGATCCCCAGTGTGTCATTTCATTAGATTTTCAAGAAGTAAAAATAAATGAAGGATGCTAAAAGCCTCATCATCTCTCTGTATTAAATCTGTATTAAACACAGGATGCACAGAGCAATCTGAGAAATTTTCAGCCTGACGGGTACCTCTAATCTATTTGGTCTTTTGGGCTCCATGACTGGTGATAATGGAAGAAAAATCAGGCTCCACTATTAAAGTGGAAAAGAACTTTTATGTCTAGGCTGAGCTGGGGATATTTCATGACGACTTACTGGTGTCACAGTTTTTGCAGCTGTCGGTTATTTGACGGAGCATGCAAAGGTTGCTGTGGGTAAAACATTGAAATATTTCAATTTTAAGTGGGTTTACTTTTGGTTCTGTGGGTTTTGTTTCGTTGGTTGTTTTTTGGTTTTGTTTGTTTTTTTTTATTCCGTCTCAGGAACAGATATTTCTATTTTATTATGTTGGGGTTTTTTAAAATAATTTTTAAGATATCCATTAGGAAAGTAAAATGCCAGTAATTTCTGCATTTGAAGAGCCTCTAGCCTGACCAGGTGTGATAATCAGTTTTTATAACTAATTCGTATAGCTCCTCCACCTTCATTTTCGCCACTGCCTAAGTCCTTCAGTAACACCTTGGATCTATACAAGTGCTAGAAGCAAAATTATCCAGGCTTTCGGCAAAACCTGACAAGAATAAAGAACCTTCTCTTGGCTCTGCATTATTAGATTTTCATGGGCCACAAGCCCAAGGACAAATACAAGTAATATAATTTTATTTGCATTTTAAATATACTTTCTCTATTGTGTTTTCTTATCTACAGGGAACTTTACAATTATAGAAATTATACAGGACAAAAATCTCTCCAGCATCTAGCAAGAGTGCAGTCATAAAACCACTCCTTTGTTCCTTTTCAGTTCTTATTTGAGTGGTGTTGCTAGGACAATTAATAGTTTCATTAAAATCCTACTGATACGCAAAAAAGAAGAGAGAAAAAGAAAAGTATTTCTAATGTAAAATCACACAGAAGAAATAATTCCTTCTTTCACATAAGAATATTTAACTCACTAAAGGTGAGTAGTGTAAAAAGAACAGCATCTATTTTTTATGCAGCTGTCACACAATTGTGTGGTTTTTTCCTATAAAACGTGATCCTGAAGGTGCAACATTTTTTTTGTTTTGATGATATTCTCAGTAAGGGATGAAAAACTCAGTACGTTTATTTTCCCAATCTCATTTTTGCCCACTTGTCTCTTTAGAACACCAAGAGGCTAATTTTGTGAAAAGCAGACCATTCCCTGACCAAAAACGCTTGGCACATAAACTGAATTTCAAGAGACGAGGGCTGAGTTCTGAGGCCTGAATTCTAAAGAAATGAGCTCTGACAGTCGAGTTTTGAGTTCTGAGTTCTGAGGGCTGGTTTGGGAGTTCTGAGGGCTGATTTGGGAGTTCTGAAAGCCGAGTTTCGAGCTCTGAGGACAGATTCAGCAGCTCCGAGGACGCCGCAGCGCCGCCGCCCTCCGCAGGCGCTGCCTCGGTGGCGCGGTGGGAGGTGCGATGGGCGGTGCGTCCCGGGGACGTCTCGCAACATGGCGGCGCCCCCGACCGTGGAGCCTTCCTCAGCCCTTAGCCTGGAGCTGCTCCCCACCGACCCACTGCTGCTCATCCTCAGCTTCCTCGACTACCGGGATCTGGTGAGGTACGGACGGCCCGGGAGATCGCACGGGCGCGGCGGGCGGAGCGCTCCTTGGGCTATGCGGGGAAAGGGTTTGGCAGCCTCCGGAGGAGCCGCTGTGCGGAGGACACGGCCTGAGCACCCTTCGCTCTCACCAGCAGCGGGTTTTGCCCCCTTTTACGTTCATTTTTCTAACAAAATGAAATGGACCCTTTTACTGAGAGGGTAGTGAGGCCCTGGCACGGGTTGCCCAGAGAAGCTGTGGCTGCCCCTTGCCTGGCAGTATCCCAGGCCAGGTTGGATGGGGCTTGGAGCAACCCGGTCTAGTGGAAGGTGTACCTGCTCATGGCAGGAGAACTGGTTGATCTTTAAGGTCCCTTCCTACCCAAACCATTCAATGAATCTGTTTTTGTCTCCCTCATTACAGGTTGGTTTTGTTTGTACCTAAAGGAAGCAGTAACTAAATTTGTGAAACCAGTATTTCCCTGAAGCTTGTGTTTCTATGAACAAAGGGTGGTCTTGTTACTAGTAAATGTATTCTAGCGTTTGAGGAAAATCAAATGAAACGAAATAGGGTAACTTTTCAAGGAGAAAAACGTTAATGAAAGTGGCAGGTGCCTCTTAGGCTCCGTGGCTGAAGGTTTGTGAGTCATACAGTGAAGATGAAAGTGTGGTTTTAGGTAAAACCTCACCAGTCAAGTGCAAAGTTTGGCAGTGATTGAAATCACAGTGTTTAATCAAAGTGAGAAAAATAAGCGTAAGAAGAAAACAGAATATTAGTAGAAGTGTGAGGCTTTTGGTTTTTTATTACCTCTAATAAATATTAGTCAAGAATGATAAGGATATCAGGGAGAATTCGGTTAGGATAACAGCAAAAAAGAGATTAAACATAAGCAAAAACTACAACAGTTGTTATAGTGGCCCTTAGATATTTGGTCATGTGCCAACTTTTCCATTATTTCTGTAATTAGTGAGAATGGCTTTAATTGCAGTTTTATCACGTTAAAGCCATGCTGTGGTGACTTACTCTCTTCCAGAAATTACAAGCTTGCTTGATAAACACCAGTACAATCGATTTCTTCAAAGGGTTTTTGACGTTGGGATGTTTCAATTCCCTATCCCACAAATATATAAAAAATCCCCATATCATAAAATTTTTGCACAGCCAGACGTCCAGGTATGAAGTGAATGTGTTTTTGGGGGTGTGGACAGAAAAGGATAATGTCGGAATACAGGAGAATCACTTTGTTGAGGTTGATCTTGAGATACTAATACAATTCTAGTTTAAGCAGTTTATAAAACCCCAAAAAGCAGTAACTGGAACCTTGTTTGATACCCTCATTTAGGGTATTTAGGTGTTAATCACAGCCTTTGAAACGCACAGTTGTCACTTTAGAACAAGCTACCAGAGGAAGTGATGTTGCCACATCTAAACTGATGGTATCTTTTGGAGACTTTCTTCAAAGTTTGTTATTTAAACAATTTAAAGTGGAAAGTAAGTTTGTAATACTCAAACTGTATAGTTTCTGTAGCTTACTGTGGAAAAAATAAGGCATAGCCTGACCATCCAGAAAAGAAAGGGATTTAAATCAAAGCTAGCCTGTGCTACTGGAATGCTTTCCACTGGTAAAGTGGAGTCATGCGGGAATCTTACAAGCACTGTTTACTCTGGTGTAGGTCTGCAGGATGACCTGCTTTACAAAAGTAATTAATTGCTGCCAGTTCTTTAAGTGTGTTGAAAAGTAGTTCATGACTTACACAACTGCGATGAAGAGTTTTAACCATGGTAAGCACAACTCTAAAAGGACAGCTAAATAATTTTCAAACTCTGCATTTATTCCAGGAGAGTGTGATGTGTGATACAGCATTTCTCCCTGTTTGCTTTGCTGCAATCAAATTTAATGATTTTGTATTTACAGTTGCTGCTATTTGAATCGAAGGTTAAATCAGCTATCAAACCATGATCCGCTGTGGAAAAGACACTGCAAAAAATACTGGCTCATTTCAGAGTAAGTGGGATTGTTTTAAGCCCTTTTTAATATGAAAATTAATTTCTAAGATATGTTGTTCAGCTGATTTTCAGTCCATCTTGCATCCAGCTCATACTCTCAGGTTCTCCATAGCCAAGAAAAGCTGAGTAATGAAGGAAGTGAATTAGCTTTTCACCAGCTCTAAGATTCACTGGCAGACAGAGCTCTGTTCAGAAGGTGCTCTGTGTAAAGGAGTATTGTTTTTAAATTTTCCCCTAAGTACCCCAAATGTTTCCTAATTCTGCTCCAAGTTGCTGTTGAATAGATGCTGGGATTAATTGAGTTTGTGTAGCTTCACATGGCACAGAGTGTTCCTGAGTTCATGTTATGCATCCAGTTCCTGCCAAAAAACAAATACCAACTCCTTGGGTTTAGAAGACTCTTCAGGCTGGCATTTGAACACATTTTCTTCATGTCCCCTTAGGGAGGAAAAAAGCCGGTGGAATCAGAGCTGGAAAGCCATCTTCATCAGCACCTACTCTGATTTAGGAAGATACATCCAGTACTATGCCACGTTGAAAAAAGCCTGGGATGACCTGGAGAAATACTTGGGGCAGTGGTGTCCCCGTATGATCAGCTCTTTGAAAGGTACCCTGGCACGCTTACAAGTGGGTTGGCTCACCAGCCCTGCCTGTTTTTATTCCTCATGCTGCTTTCATGAAAGGTGTGTGCCTTAATTAGCAGAGTCCTGAAAGTCAGGTAGATGTGCTCTCCCTTCCTTGTAAACACAGGCAGACTCCTTGCCCATGTCCTACTGATCCATAGATTCTCTTAAATCAAGTTAGTTTTTTTTCTAGTGACCTCTCTGTCTTTACCACACTTTCAGGTGGCTATGACCAGTTTGTTATTTTTTAGTGTAGTAACTCCATTACTTCAAGGACCTGCTGGTGTGATTTTGTGAGATCTTCTTAAGACCTTATTAGAACACTGTCACATGAAAGCAGACATTTTAATCTGAAGCCAAACAAAAAGAAAGTTTTTGGGTTTTATTTTTTTCTGTAGGTCTTACTGTGTTCTGGTGATCAAACAATAGTTTTTCCCTTTTTTTAATCCCCTCTAAGATTCTATTTTCTGTTTCAGTTTATATTTTAATACTTGAAGTACTTCCAGTGTTCTAGGTCATAAATCACAGCTACAGTGAATTTGGACTTTTCTGGTATAGAGGACAAAAAAGCTTTTACATTTTCAGCTGCATTTCAGTTTTTTGTAAGAAGTAGACTTTCAGACCATGATGTCTAATTTAACCTGATCTATGAAATTAAGAGACAGATGATCTCTTAAGAGACAGTATTACGAGACAGATTATCTCTTTCCTATTTAAATCTTGCATTTTCTTGGTTTGCTTGGATTATGCTGGATTCTTATGTTTTGTTGAGTATTTTTCAAGATAGAATGTGTATTTATGTACAGAAAGACAAAAAAATAAATTTCAAATTACCAGTTTCTACACTTACATAATGATGGCTTTAGATAAAATTTAGGCCTTTTAAAATCATTTGTAAGGGATGTTGTTTCAATGAATTGTTAATTTATGTCCTGTTAATGAAACAGATAATGAGTATGAAAAGGGTTTCTAAAAAATTGATTGAAACAGATCACAGAAGCCACCCAGTTGATTTTTCCTGGAAGTGAGGGTGTTGGAACCCGCCTTGAAGTGCATGTGGAAATGTAAGAATAGTTCTTCTCCACCCCTTTCTGTTGTTGATTTGAAAATCCCCCTTTTACAACCCATTTATTGCTTCAGATTCCAAGTGAATGGGGGCTGCAGCCAACATTGCTGTGTCACTGATTGAACTGGAAACTGAAAGAAGCAACCCTTAGGGTGATGAAAGAGTAAAATCAATACTGCCTGAAAGCTGTAACTTCGACTCAGTTATTGGCAGTGTTGTGGAGAAAAGGTTCATTCCATATTATAAATATTTCCTGCTTTCAGGTCTGTTGAGATTGCACTGGACTGAGTGTGTATTAAATAATCAATTAATGTCATCATTTTCCATTCAAATTTATGTGATATTCATTGTGTACCACCCAGCATACAATAAACCCACTAAATACTGACTTGAGTCCACATGAGTTGGATGCGGGCATTTACACATTCCATGCTTGGTGTTTTAAATACCTGAACTATCCTTTCTTTTCCAGAGAGTGTGAGGGAGGAAGATCTGGATGCTGTGGAAGCACAAATCCACTGCAAACTCCCCAATGACTATCGGTGCTCATTCCGTATCCATAATGGGCAGAAGCTTGTTGTTCCAGGGTAAGGACTGAAAGCTACTTACCAAGTATTAATTCCTTTTGTATTTCTCAGACTTCACTTATTAAAAGGTGAAATGTCCCTTGAACAGGATAAATGAAGCATTTAAGATGTATTATGACTGAGTCACTGCTTAAGTGACACTTCCAGAATTGGCTGTCTTCTAATTTTGGAAGTAATTGGAAGCCCAGCATGGATTTCTAATTGCTCAAATTACTCTTACACTTCCCTTTTTCCTAGTGAGAACCCTTGTCAGTTTTTTGCAACAACTCAAACTTCCAGCTGTTAGACTTTTAATCATAGCACTGCAAGTTGCTCCCCTGAAATTTGGCTTTGTATTACAGAAGTAAATTAGCCCCTTGCACTCTTCAGGCTTCATTCTTTAATAATTCTTTTTTTCTTTAAAATTGTTAGGGAATGACTTAAAACCAGTTAGTCATATTAAGGTAGAATCAAATTTTCAGCTCTGCAAATTAAGTTTTCTCAGTAGAAGATTTGACTATTTTATGTAGTTTCTGCAGTGAAAAACTCCCTTTTACATTAAGATTAGAAGGCTGATGAACAAAGTTTCTGGTCTTTCAGCTGTAGAAAAATTAGGTGTTTGAAGCACCTGATGAAGTGCTGCAAACATTAGCAAAAGATGGAAAACTACAGCAAATCTTTGCAGTGTCTGTAGAGAGGAACGCACTCATATTGCTCTGCCAAAACCTTCACTCATAAAGAAGGTGCAGCTTTCTCCAAATCGAGTGTTTTATGTGTAGAAGGGATATAGGGAACTGTTTTATGAAACCATAAGGATGATTTCTAGTTCTGTTTTCCGGGAGAGACTTTGAAATTTTTTAGAGAGGAGATAGGCGCCCTAGTTCTGTAGATTTCAAATGGTGCTCTGCAGGTTGTGTGCTTCCTCTCTTCCTACTATGGTTTCACTCCCACAAAGCCTCTACTGTAATGATGTGGCTATGGAAGGGCTGCAGGAGCAGACACAAGGCTCTGGGGAAGTCTTCCAGCTTGGAGAAAGGCTGTCAGGGGAAGGTGTGGTCCCACAGGTGAGAGATGAATACCGGGAAGATCAAGTGTAGCCAGTGGAAGTTTGTGCAGCAGGTTGTTAGATCAGAAACTGAAATAATGTGGGACTTTGTCCTTATTAGATGGTTCAGGTTTCTGTGTTGGGATGTTGACACCACTACTGTAGAATGTGCTAATTCCAGACAAGACTTCCTAAGGAGAAAGAGGAATGAAACCTGTTGCCCAGGATGGGATCAGCTTTTAGCACACTGACATGTGGCAGCTTGCACCTGAGTCACTGCTTTCATAATGCCAGTGGAAGTTCAGCATCTGCAGAAATTTACATCTCATTTACCTTTCCCCAGTGTTCCCAGCTGGGAGTGTGGGTGTGGTGTATACACACAGGTTCGTGTGATGCTTACACAAAGCTAGGATGATGTGAACTAATAACCTAGTTTAGCATATGGATATTTGACTTGGATTTCACCTCGGTCTAATATGCATCTAGAGCATTGAAAGAAGCAGTTTCCAAAAGATGAAAATCCAGCTTTGCTTTGTGAGTGATGTCTCCTGTTTATGTTGCTGTTTTTGTTGTTCCAAGTCTGATGGGAAGCATGGCGCTGTCGAACCACTACCGCTCTGAAGACCTGCTGGACATTGACACAGCAGCTGGAGGCTTCCAGCAGAGACTGGGGCTCAAGCAGTGCCTGCCCCTGACCTTCTGCATCCACACTGGCCTCAGTCAGTACATGGCCCTGGAGAGTGTGGAGGGACGGAATAAATACGAGATCTTCTATCAGTGTCCAGTAAGGAAGATGTGTTTCTATTTCCCAGTGTACTTTTGTAATGATTGGTAGTGCGGGAGCCTTAGCGGAAAGTTGAAGCTGTAAATTCAGTGGTCTGGGGGACAAGCATGTGCGTTTTACATGTCTGAGGATCTGACAGGGGTTACAATGATGTGTCAAGCAGCCTGATTCAGGTTTAGTGAATATAGGGAAAATGTTCCCTGTGTTACTAGAGTTTTAACCTTGAAAGTCCAATGCTCTCCTTCTCATACATCCTTAAACTTCTTTCCCTTTCAGGACCAAATGGCTCGCAATCCATCTGCTATTGTTATGTTCATTACAGGTAATACTTTAGATTAAATATTCAAAATAAAATACTCATTGTGGGATCATCCAACTTATTTAGAAGTATTCCACTTGGCTGGAAGGGTTAATCTTGGTTTACCATGGGATGGAGGGGAAGTTCCATGCACAGCATTTCCCTTGTCATTTTGAAGGTGGCAGGTAAATAGATCCACTTCCTCCATTCAGAACTACTTTATACAAGGTTTGCACTTTGTGGACTAGTAGTAGGAAGGAGGATAATAAACTTGGAATCCCTCAGAATTCCAAAATATCAAAGGACAGCACACACAGCTTGTGCTCGAAGGACGAAGTGGTAAGTACACTTAATCTAAAACAAGTACTTGGTAACACATCAGGGAAGGCAAGGATAATAATTTCTTGGTAGCTCAGCTTCAATCCAGCTTTGAAACACTAATATTGACAAACAGTTGAACTCTGTACTTTTCTATTGAACTCTATATTGCAATGCTTGGAAGATTTATGGCTGAGAAATTCTTGTGCAGAGAGCTGGTTTGTGAATCTCTCTTCATTGAGAATGAAATGTGACAGCTTGAATGTCTGCTTAGCAATCAAGCTGTTCCAAAATAATGGCTGTAGGTGTATGAAAAGCTGTTCTCAGACAATAGCTGCAAGTGTATAAAATCCCAGAATGACATACAGCCTTAGTCTTCTGAGGTTGCAGAGGAGTGCAGAGTGTGTCTATGATTTATCCCTCTTTTAAAGGACAGGAAATGCTGCAGTGTTCCTTAGAAGCTTTCCATATGGAATCCAAGTGATGAGACACCACTGCAGATAATGTGAAATACATAGCTAAGAGGTTCTTTGTTGGCTGTGTCATTTCTGGAAGATGCACCCCTAACTCTTTGGTTCTTGATTGGTTTCTCCAAATGATCCTTGTTGGTAAAATGAACTGGAATATTGACTGACTCATCTCAATAAGCCTAAGAGTTTGTTTTAAAAATAATCAAAGCTTTAAACTTTTTCCTTGAAGTATTTATTGTAATGTGCTTAGTGGTAAATTTGCCCATCCTTAGGAATGCTTTTCTTCCGTGGCATCTAGGTACATCTTACTTGGAATGGTTTACATCCTATGTAAACAAAGTTGTAACTGGAGGTTATCCCATCATCAGAGACCAGATTTTCAGGTATTGTGACTGGGATTTGTAACCTCAGTGCCAGGTTTTGATGCTGCTTCTAAGCGTGCCCACCTCTCCCCAAGCAGTTTTGGCTACCTGCTACAAAAGCTGGTGGTAGGGAGTGGAGAAAGCCCATGAAACTACTGAAAATAAACATGTAAACCAGAATGCCTAAAGCAATTTTATTTTTTTAACCAGAAGCTTCAGAGCTTGCAACTTTGCTTTAATGGGACCAGAATTTTGCATTTTAAGTGATCTGAAGTTCAGCAAACAACATTATGTTTATTCTCTGTGCCATGTGTGTGTTTTTGCTGCAGGACTGTTTAGAGCTATTAAAAAACCATGTGTTTCAACTAATTGGTCTGTTGAATTTGTAAATAAGCAGGACTTGTTCTGGTGTTTGAATCTTCATGCACTTGCAAGTTCTTCTAAATACAATCAAGAACTTTAATTCTGTCAAATTGGGATGCTGTAGAACCAAGTTCTTCGATCTGTAAATAAATTTACTGCTAGAATTTCTAGTTTTGTTTTGTTTTTTTTTAATAGCATAATGACACATCCTTATTTAAACAAGTGTATTTATTAGCATTAATTATTATTAATAATTAACCACTTCATGTGTTTAGTTTTCTGTATTGAATGTGCAGAGCTATCTTCAGAGTTAATGCTCTTCTCTCTGTAGGTATGTGCATGATAAGGACTGTGTTGCTACCACAGGAGATATCACTGTGTCTGTATCCACATCTTTTCTACCTGAACTCAGTTCTGTACATCCACCACATTATTTCTTCACCTACAGAATCAGGTAAAAATAACAACTGAATTAATTCTTACAATGCAGGATAGGCCTATGGAATGTTCAAAGCAAATTTATGCACAGCATTCAGAAATGTTCTGAAATGAACAAGATGTGCACAACATGCTGTACTTTTTAGTAAAATAATCCTTATCATTACCTGGTCAGGTACACAAAGTACCAGTCAAGTTGGTAATTGCTAAAATACAGTGATGGGTGGGGGAAAGAAGCTACAAGTGAAGCATGGAGATAGATCTTGCCAACTGATTTGGGTTACTTTAGCGGGTGCTTTCCCAGTCTACTTGGTGATCCCAAGGGCACTAAAGCATTTCTTGAAAGGAATATACTAAGTATGTTCTCTGGCTTCTAGAATTGAAATGTCCAAAGATGCTCTTCCTGAGAAGACCTGTCAGCTCGACAGTCGATACTGGAGAATAACAAATGCCAAAGGTGATGTGGAAGAAGTCCAAGGTCCTGGAGTAGTTGGTAAGTGAAAAACTGGAAAGAGTATTTAATGTACTTGGTATTAAAATTCTGTTATTGCCTGTTCGTCAGGTTGTGTGGTTTGTATCAAAATCATTTTGTTACTTCAGAGAAAGAGATGTGTCTGTCTGTTTTGGCTTTCCAGTTGTTTTGTAAGGGGTATCTGAACATCTTGCTACTTAATCCCTCTCCAGTGTTTATAATATCAATAATTGCTGAGAATGAATTTATGCATCCACTGGAATACAAATTGATCTGCCCGAGTCTGTTGTGGAGTGCAAATCCTTTAGCAACTGCTAAACTGTAGTTCTCCATCAGTCCTTACTATTGTGCTGTATTATTGTACCCACAGGGGAGTTCCCAATTATCAGCCCAGGGAGAGTCTATGAGTACACCAGCTGTACCACATTTTCCACAACCTCTGGATACATGGAGGGGTACTACACCTTCCACTGCCTCTACTACAAGGACAGATTCTTTAATGTCACAATCCCTAGGTTTCATATGGTGTGTCCAACCTTCAAGGTGTCTACAGCATGAATGGTAAGCATGGCTAAAACAAACCTCAAAATTATAAAAACGACAAAAATTACAGTGCTGAATAGTGTTCATATTGCTAATTCCATACAAAACATGCCCCATGAGTCAGAACTCGTCATTCGTGCCTGCAGACATGGCATTGCATGAGCTTCTTGGGTTTCAGAGCTCCCTCCTTGGTGGAAGCATACTCATTAATTTAGCCATAGTAATGCATCTGCTTTATTCAGACATGCTCCAGTTAATGACAGTTTAAAAACTGTAGAGTCTGTGGTGTATAGTAGTTCTTGCTGAAAGTGCATTTCATAAAGTGATCTTAATGACTTTGCAAATCACCAAGATACTTCACTTGCTGTTAATTATAAACTAATTTTAGTTTGGAGATTGTGGGTTAATGATATAATTTTTCCTTTTTCTTTGGCACATTTAGAGTAGAGCTCTTGATTCATTTTATTCCTAGCTTTTGTGCTAGCACTGAGGAGCCGTGAGTTTTCCTCAGGAGCAGGCAGCTGCTTGCACACTACCTCAGGTTTATCCTGGGATTTCAGACACTCATTTCCATTGGTGCCAGCAGATGCCAGCAGATGTCGTGCTAGTAACAGAAAACTACATCTCTTAACTCTGGCTCACATTTTTGGGAGCTGTAACTGCTTTCCTGTCTAATTTCATTCCCTTCAGCTGACTGGAAAGATAATTTGCTTTTCTCTGTTGCTCTACCCCTGTTTTAGAATGAGTAATGACCCTTTTAAATTACTTTAGTAAAAGACAACCTAAAGCACCTAAAGAAGATGGGTACAGCTTAGGTACTGAACTGTGGCTTTACCTAATTGTAGGCGTGGAATATTGAAACCTAATGGATCCTTAGGGAATGAAAGGTCAAGTAGTTTGGCAAAATTACCTCTGTTGCAAATTAAACTTGGTTTTAGGACAGAGATCACAATGTCTGCTTCAACTAATGGGTGTGATAATGCAGCCCAGATTTTTATAGGCAACTGTTAGTGCTTTCTTACAATTAACTGGAAGGGAAGATTTTAATTAAAACTGGGTGTGTTTTGTATTAGGCAACAAATCCTAATGAATCTGCAGTGGATGAAGACCAAGATTCCACAGGCACTGATGACTCCTGAGATCGATGCAGAGTGTTGGATATTCCTGCACCTTCTGGATGCTGCCCACATCACACCAATGGGATTTTTTCCCAAAGAAACTGTTTGCAGAAGCTAAATGTTTTGGGGCTGGTGCATAAGAATATTTCTGACTGTTGTAAATGAACTCTTTTGCACATCAGGGCAACTAGCATGAATATTGGTGCCAGTTGTAATATTCATTACAGTATAACTTCTATTTCCCTGGTTTGGAAAGGGATGAATGGGGAGGAAAACAGGGAGACACAGGAAGAAAAAGATGTTTGGGCTTTGTTCACTTTTTTCTGAACTGTGAAACAGCTTGATAGTCCAAGGTACTCATATCTTACATTTTTAAAGTATTGTCTATTTATGATCTTACTGCAGATATGGTGTGGGGATTTGGTTTTATACAAGCCTTTAAAATTAGCAGTAGACAGGATGGCAGAAAAGGGTGTATCCTGTTGTCCTTTCTGTTGAGTTTCTGTTCAGGATAATTCCTGCTAAGAATGAAACTTGCAGTTTGGTCTGAATATCCCATTTGGGTGAGATTAGGTGCTCTTACGCTATTTTTTTTTATTAACATAGAAACGGCAAAAAATTCTGGTTATCAAAATGCATAAATTAGGAGTGAAACTAGCCTTATTTTTAGACAATTTGTTTGTCAGCTTGATTTTATGCTAAGTGACTCTGGAGAATGCCTCTGGGAATGTAGTGTTCATGCATAATCTGCCACTCGTTAACTAAGGAATTTCTCAATGACTACAGAGTATGGATTTGTAAATACATTTTGAGGATTTTTTTCTTTACATGATGTTTGCTGTTGTCATAGGTGACAAATTTGTGTTATGTATCATGTTTTCCTGAGCCCTCAATGGATTTTTGTAACTGAATAAAAAATAAAAGGAAAGGAAAAAAAAAAAGGAGGCTGGCAGAACAGCAGATGACTAGAAAATTTGTATTTAAAGAAGTATTTGTTGGCTTTATCATTTTTATTTTGTTTCTGTTGTCATTAATAAACAACTGCTTTGTTTGTTCTCAAGGGCTACATGGGACTGTTTTTACCAAGACTTGAGCAATAATTTTGTGACCAGCACTGCTGTAGTCCATTCTTTTTGACAACCAGAATTTGTAGGTTTTATGAGGGAGACCAATATATTGTGGTTCCAACTCCAGTTTTCAGTTATTGACTCATTGCAGATTTCTCTTTTTTTTTTGCAAGTCCAGATATTGGATTCTCGTGTGCTCAGCTTTCCCTGGTGCATTTTCCACAGTGGCACAGGGTAGAAAAACACATACAGAGTCTGACCCCTACAATGGTAGATGAAACATCTCCAGAAACAAAACCAGATTGTGTTGTCCCTCACATGGGACAGCACTGAGAATTGCTGCAGTGCTTCCAAAACGTTTCCATTTTGAAGATTACCACAGTATTAACTGTGAGGGATAAGAAACTTCCACAAAACCTTTGTCAAGGATCAGTACAAGAAGGTCTTAGTGGAACTAGAACTTACTGCAGGGCTGTCAGTCTCCTGTGTGTTTTCAAGGACAGATAACCCTCATGGTTCTTGTGAGGATTCCTCCCAGGATCTCTATGTTCTAGTGCAGTGGAATCAGCTCAAGGGCATGGGACTCTACACAAACACTGCCAACTCCTGGTAATTTCACTCATTTTTTTAGAGAGTGGTTCTCCCTTGGACTGTTACAGATGAGCTGGAATTCTTGCTTATGAGAGAAGCCAAGATCCAGAACAGTGCTGTGCTATCAGCCCCTGAGCACTGCAGTGCCGGGGTTTGAGGCCTCAGCTCTGTGCACAGCTGGTGGCAGTAGGGTGTGGAGTGAGGAAGGAACAAGGCAGGGAATTGAGGGATTGCTGCTCTTCCTTTGAGCGGAAAGTGTTTGGAGTAGGGCAAAGGGTGTTTCTTTGCTTCAGGCACCTATTTTAGCACAGGGTCTGTTGCCTGGAGCTGCCAGAAGGGCTGCAGCTCCCTATGATGTGTATTTGAATGGGGCTGAAGCCAGTGGCTCTCCTCACCCCTCCCAAACAGAAGGCCAGAGATGTGAATCATGGAATCCATGTAAAATGAAAACAAAGGAGTTGGTGATGTTTGGCAGCACTGCTGGACTGTGGGAATGTTCACTGAGTGGCAGAAGACAATTGAGTCAAGGTCTTGCTGCTGCAGAGAGCACCTCACTGCTCTGGGTGGGGCAGGTGTCACTCCAGTGCATCCAGCTGCCCAACCCTTCCTGTGGTCACTTGAATCACAGGAATGTCCTTTCCTTTGGCCATTGTCCTACAGGTTCAGCCTTAAGCTCTGCCGCTCTGCCACCTTCTTCTGACTCAGATCTGACTGTGATGCGTGGTTAGGACTTCACATGGCCAGGTAAAACCAGCCTTGTTGAATACCTGTAGACTCAGCTTGTGGTAAAACCCTGGCACATCCAACACAAACATGTAACTGCTCTGGTCCTTTTTCTGTCCTTATGCTGATAGTCTCTTTATAATTGCTCTGTAGGATTCCTTCAACATTTTTGTGGGATTTTGCTGGCTGAATGGTTTCATGGAGAGGACCTTTGGCTACAACTTCCTTGCCGTGACTGCATCACAGAGAGAAAAACAAGTGATATGCCAGCCAGTCAAATAAAAAAAACCCAGCTGTTTTGGGGTTGCTGTGCAAGTTATTCCAGTATTCTGGTGCTGGTTTTATTTTTTCCTGTCATTGTTTAACTTCTCAAAATTTATGCAAAGAATTTAAGGTGGCAAATTCAGGTCAAGTTTGAAATACCATTTATCTGTGATGGTATAGATAGATGTGTGCTCTGTTGAAGGGACTGTTGCCAGGTTTTGGGAAAGGAAAACACATAAATGTTCAGCTGTGGCTGATGCTCCTTCTTCCTAGTTCCTCATCTAAATGAATTAATATATAAATTAATAAATAATATTTTCTATCATATTAACTGACAGGATTCTTATTTGATAAGCTGCACCCAATAATCTACTAGCATCTTACATCCCTTTGCTTTTATTTATGGCTTAAACAGATGTAAAATCTTTTAGACAGAAGATCATATGCTGAGATGACTGATAATCAACACACCAAGAGAATCTGATGTAAGTTTGCTTTAGTTTTAGTAAATAAATTGGCAGTTTAGGCATGGTAACAAAATAAATATAAGAATCCTTTAAAAATACAGCTGGTAGTTTTACAGGTATTTTCTTTCTAGATAGCATGGATCTAAGTATTAGTAAAGTACTTTTGGGGTCCTCATTTCTGTTGCTGTTCAGTGTTTTCCTGGGTTGTGAAATGTTTAAATCTATATTCGGGTACCTCTGAAAGAAACTGCCCCTTTCCATTCCTGGTTGTTCCTTTGTATGTTCTAAAACTCTCCACTGATTGCCTTACTCTATTAATTCTTACCATGAGATATCTCTCTTTGGGGAAACCTTAGAGAGACCTCCAAGAGATCTAGAAGAGGGACCTTGAACAAGGGCCTAGAGTGACAGGACAAAGGGGAATGGATTTTAAGTAACAGAGGGTGGGGTTAAATGGAATATTGGGAAGAAATTATTTATCAAAACAGGGTGAGGCCCTGACACAGGTTTCCCAGAGAAGCTGTAGCTGCCCCATTCCTGCAGTGTTCAAGGCCAGGTTGGATGGTTGGAGCAACCTGGGATAGTGGAAGGTGTCCCTGCCCCTGGCAGGAGCGAGATGGTCTTGAAGTTCTCTTCCAACCGCAGCCATCCCAGGATTTAACCAAAGTGGTGATGGCCACAGGCACAGCCATGTGACGCGTGAGAGAGGGTGGCACGCGCGCTCCTGGAAGCCTTCCCGTCCTGAGGGAGCAGAGAGCGCGCGAGGATCTATCGCCGCTCGTCCTGAGAGAGCGCTTTCTCCCGCCTTCGCCTCCCGTCAGCGGCTCCCGGCCGCCCGGCCCCGCCCCGCCCCGGAGGCGACACCGACCTGAGAGGCAGCACCGGCAAAGGCAGCATCGCCTCCGTGCTTTCCGCACACGCCTGGATTTGCTCGCGGAAGGTGAGCGGGACAGGCCTGGAGCAGCGGCGGCAGCGGCGGGAGCCCAGCGAGGCCGAGCGGTGGCCGCGGGGGGAGCGCGCAGGTCCCTGCCGTGGAGGAGAGAAGGGGGCAGAAAGCAGGGAGAAAGGCGACTTTTCCCGGGAGCTGCGAAGAGCGGGGGAGAGGGTTTGGGTGGAATTGTGTGCTTGGCCCGGAGCAGGTGTGCTCTGGCCGTGCCCGTGCCCTGAGTCACGGCGGCCGCACCGCAGTGCGCTGCGCTGCGCGGGCCGGGCGCGGGGCCGAGGGACGGAGCGGCCGCAAACGGCGGTGGAAGGCGGCTAGGAGACACCTGCACCTGCCCCGCCGTGCCCGGGCACGGGAGAGGGTGACCTGCTCCCCGCAGGGATGCGGCTCATGGTCCTCTTTCCGCTGCCCTTTCCCTTTCCCCCCCTCCATGCTTTCATTTCTGATGACAGCAGCAGCAGCAGGTCCTGCCCGCCTGCCTTCTCCCAGGTGGGACTGCAGAGAAATTCTGTTTCACTACCGGGCAGTGAGCCTTCGGTGCTGTTGCAGTTGCTGTTTCTTGTCACTGAGATGGGTCGGATGTTTGACTTAAAAGACTAATGTAGAAAATTCAGTTTAGGAGTTGTTTTCTGCATTCATTTCTTTTAAGCCATGTTGTGAATTGCTGGTTTTATATATCTTAATTGTTTTTCAAAGGTCAGAATTTTGTGATGTTTCACACAGAAACAATTACTCATTTTCCCAAAAACAGATGCATTGAATTACTACTGTTTTGCTGGCTCTGATGGTTTTTATTCATCTGCCTTATATTTATACTGGTCATGACTTGGTGTTGATAAAAGGCAAAGCAGTTTTCGTCTGCTGACACATGGGTGACTGAGGGCTCTTGGAAGATTGAGAGATTCACGAGGTGGTTCTGTTGCTTTACAGAAGGACTCTTGCTATAACCACCAGACTTAACAGCACTCCTGCAGATCTACGTCACTGTGGGATGAGCCTCTGGCCTTGAAAGGCTTCTTGCAAAGTTGTTTACCCCAGAAAATCAACTCATCTTGCACATTATGGTTTTGTTTTTTGTAGTTTCCCTCTGCTCAACAGTAAGTCATACAGAGAGGAGAAAAAAAGAGAGTGGATTGGGTTTTTTTGTCATTGGATGGGGTTTCTTTATGTTCTTTTGTTGGCTGAGGTTTGGGGGTTTTTGTCAGTAGTAAAACTAACTAGTCTTAAGGTTGAGAGGCAGTTAAATACTTTTTTGCTGTGAACCATCATTTCAAGTCCATAGTCAGTGTCCTAGGAGGAAAAAGCTCCATCCTGACATGGTTAAGGTCTGCTATGCTAAAAGCTGCAGGCAAAATTAAAAGCAGTGACTGTTTCACTATGGTTTTATCAGATGTAAAACTTGTTATCTGAATACCTTTAGTATTTTGGAACTTCCAGTGCCACTTGGACTTTAAAGACAAACATAAATCATGTCCTAGTACAAGTATGGTCCCTCTCTCCCTGCTTGATGCCTCCTCGGAATATCCTACTCTGTAATAGCAGACATTTTTTAGTAGGAGCTGTGATTGTAGTTCAGTGTGCAGAGATCTGTCTGAGAACTCCTGCTTTGGAGCTGCCTATGTTAAGAAAAATTTCTGACATTCCTGTCTCACTGCTGCCTATGGATTGCAGCAGCCATGGAGACTTGAGCCACTGCTGCAGGCACTTGGTGAGTTATTGCCTGTGTCAGGCCCTCAGTGAGAGGGAGAAATTTTGGGACAGGAGAGGCAAAAGCTCCTGTAGAGGAGCCAAACCTCTTGCGACCTCATGAGAGAGGAGAAAGGAGAGCAGTCTGGCTCCAGTGTTACTGGGAATTGCTGAAAGAGAAAAAGCATTTGAGACCTTTCTTTTTGTTAGGTGCATTTGTAGCTGTGAGAAATTGGGAGGCCTGTTGAACGGTGTAATCAGAGAGGAGAGAAGAGACCCATCTGAGCCTATCAGGGCTCAAATATCAGTTCTGAGAATAAAAATCCTGTTCTCAGAATAAAAATCCTCCCTTGGAAAGTGCAGTTATTTTTCACTCTTGTGTTTCCCTGTTTTTCCTGGTCAGTACTTTCAGTTTTATACTGAAACAAGTCTTGAAACCTCAGTTCATCACCAGGCACTTTGCTTTTAAATAGAATAAACTTGTAATATCTCTTTATGCTCTCAAATTAGGGAAGAAGCATGACCAAGATGAACTGCATCCTGCTGATCACCTGCATTGTTCTGATTGCTTTTTGTGGCTTTGGTGAGTAGAAGAGAGGGCCTTTGTGGTTAAATGTTATGACAGGGGCTGAGAAAATCATAGAAGAAAATGCCAGAGGGAGGAAAAACAGCGAGAAAGGCCTGGATTATTTAATACTGCTGTGGAGAATGTCAGTAACCATCGAAGCAGGGCTCAGTTTCTGTTCTGGTTGTCTTGGGTCAGGAGAGAGAATTGGAGGCTGGATGAGATGCTGCTTAACACAGCAGAAAACTGGTGTTTTGCTGCTAGAAAATGGGATGCTACTTGTGTGAATTGGAAACCAGTGTATAGTATGAGAGGGAAAGGAGATGGAATTAAAAAAAAGGATAGAATAAAACTCAGCTGCAAGTGTCTGTCATTGCCTGGAAAAGGCAGTCTTCAAGGGCAGATAAAAGGAGCAAGCATTTAATATCTTGTTCTGCAGGCAGATAATGGTAAGTATTTTTAAAAGTGACATAAATACTTGCTTTAAGATGTGCCTTTCAAAATTGCCAGTCTCAAATGGTACACTGACATAAGCTTGTCAGTTTTAACTGAAGTCTTGAGCGTAATAACCAGGCATATGTTCCATGACAATAAGATGCAGATAGTAATTCTTTTTTATTATTATTTTTTTTAATTTTCCATTTTAATGCTGCTGCTGTCTCAGTAGTTTATTACTCGGTAAAGATAAACCCTTGTTGTCTTAGGTTATACCTTAAGATGTTACCACTGTGACAACAGCCCTTCCCTGTGCAGGACCAACAGCACCTGCTTAACAAGTGAAGACACTTGCTTGCAGTTGAAATTTGGTATGTACAATGTCCCAAAGACCTAAAATAAATCCACTTGGACACCTCTAATCTGGCCCTAGCATGCATTTCTCAGCCTCACTTAAAAGGAGCTTGCAAATACTTTTGAAGGTCATGCTTATATCCAAGCAATAATGTAATGACTTAGACTGGGGAGTTGTAGCCATACAAGCATGTACATAGGTAGCTGTATATCCAGGTTTAAAAAATAAGCAAACAAACAAACAAAAACCCACACAAGGGAGTTGGAAAAAAATAAAGACAGTATTGACTTTAACATACAATTTGTTACTCTTTGAAAATAGATAAAGGATGTATAGCCCACAAAAAAAAAGCTGCAGATGAATGGCTCAGTCATATATGAATTGACACTATTAAAATAAATTCTCTTTCCTGAGGATGAAGTGATTCATGTCTCGGGAGGGACATCTTTAATTAGATCAGGTTGCTCAGAGCCCCATCTACTCTGGCCTTGAGTGTTTCCAGGGATGGGGCATGTAGCACCCCTCTGGACAATCTGTGCCAGTGTTTTATCACCCTTATCTACTCTTCCAGCTCTGTCTTCTCCACAATCTTTGCTGAAAGCCTTATCAAGTGCTGGCCCAGGCTCCTCAGGGTAGTGCTGAGTTAAAGGTTGGACCTGATGATCTCAGAGGTCTTGTTCTGCCTAAATGATTGGGTGAATGTAGATTTAGCTGGCTGATGATGCCAGGTATCACTCAAGCTCCACCCTGTATCTCCCAGTGGGTGAATTGGATACACACTGCTAAATTCCTAGTGAAAACAAATTTGGAAACTTCTAAACACTTGAACTTAAAAAAGCAAGTACATGGCTGTGGCAAAAACCAAATTACAGGGCTGATGCTGGGGGCACAAATGGCCCATGAACTACAGGACACAAGACTTACAAAAAAGTGTCCCTTCTGGGGAGGGTGAGAGGCCAAGCCCAGTGATCTGTCCCTGAAATTTCATGTCGAATTCACATTCCCAGTTTGATATGAAATTGGGGGTACATTTTATACCTTATTAGCCAGTACTCTGCAGAGTGCTGTGAGTGGGACTGCGGTCAGACTTTCCGCTCTTTGTACAGAATATTTCTTGGTAGGAGCTTTGTGCTGGATGTGGGGTCGAAGAACCAGACCATGCAGCTTCTGCCTCCATCCACTGCCCCCCACTGTCATGGCAACACAGACCACAGGGCCTCCATACAGTTTCTGTGTTTACATCATGGGCCCTGTCACAGATTGATCTTTGCCTTCTCCTTACTGTTGTATTCTAACAGTGGCAGTCTAAGCAGTGCTTCTCTGTCCATACCAAAAATGATGTTATTGTCAATACTCTCTTAATCTGTTTATTTTTTTGTTCCATAGGGAAATTGAGAACTTTCTCCTGCTGGAAGTCATCCCAGTGCAGTGTGAATGAAATTGCTGATTTCTTCCAGTTGGATAATTTTGAATTCTTTTGCTGCCAACATGACCTGTGCAATGAGAGTGCAATTACTGGGGTTAACAAAGCAGCCTTCAATATTGTCTCTTTAATGGCCGTGTTATGGATGCTCCTGTAATAATCCTGATTTGTAAGATGTCCTTTCAAGTTGAAATTACACAAAACCATCAACTCTTTTCTATATTTCATATTTTCAGCTCTGGTCTGTAGGCAGAAACATTCCCTTGTAATTTTGTTTCCCAAGGTTCTGTCTGTTAAATCACTGCCTCCATTCATGGGCAGGAGATGTGTGTTGTTACCAGTTATTGGGTGTTTTGATCCCCTGTTCATGGGGAAGATCAGCTCATGTGAAGTCATCTTGTCTTGTGGAGAACCTGGGCAAACTCCAATGGGTGATGTGAAGCAGAAGGAACACTACAGGTCTTCTGCTGGAAACTTGTCATTTTTTATCATCCCATAAACTGTCATTATTTTTGGTTGGCATTTCTGTGGGTTTTGATTTGTTTTGCTTTGGATGCTCCTTGTCACAGACCAAGCAGTCAATTTGCCCTCAATGCAAGACATGTTGGATCATAAGTGTACCTTACTGCAGTTTGTGCGATGAATATGGAAATATTCAGTTTCAAGTCATGTAAACACTTTGTCACCATCACTGTTCCTTTTTTTTTTTTTAACAAGTCAATGATATAACCTTGTCAAGTGCTGTTATTTCAGGAGAAAGCATCTACATTTCTTAAACCAAAACCAAAATACTGCTATAAGTGAGAAACACTTTTCCTTTTTTTTAATATATATA
>VZRX01017400.1:1287-13746 GCA_013398075.1 Notiomystis cincta
CCTTATTCCCCTCATCAATGCCTTTTCCCCCCGTTCTCCCCCGCTCTCCTCTAGGCTCACTGGAAGGTCCGGAAGTGCCGCCCCCAGGAGCCGCCAGCGCCAGGTACGTCACTGCCGGGGCCGGGGGGACCTTGGCCGGGAGAGCCCCCCCGGTACCGGGGCTGCGGGGGGGGCCCAGCCCTGCCCGGGCACCGAGAGGGCCCCGGCGGGCGCCGAACTCGAACCGAGGGGCGAAAGGTGAAGAAAATGCCTTGGGAAGTAGGTGGAAGTGCTTTGGCGGCCTAGCCCCTGTCAGGGGGGCACGGGGCTGCTCAGAGGTGTTGTTCATAATGAGCACCGTTACCTGGCCTGGGGCTTGTGCCTCTCCAGGCCCATCGGCCTCAGGCAGCTCCCGCCTTGCTCCTCACAAGCAGCTTGTCCTGGAAAGGGTCGGAGGCGATGGGGCCGGTGACAGTGCGGTCCTGCCAGGCAGTGTGTGGTGGCAGTAACACTGGCACATCGCAGCCAGGGCAGGTCACGGCGTGCTGCACCCCTGAGCGGCAGCACCTCAGTGGAGCAGATGTGCCCCGATATAAGACGTACATTTCTGTCCAAAGCTCAGGCTGGCCTCTGGGCATAGCAGGAGTGGCTCTTGCCCTTGGCATGGGCAGCTCAGCCCCTGGGCCGGGCCAGGGGCAGGACGTGTGGGTTCCCTTGCAGGGCTGGTGGTGGCGCGGAGCGGAGTCCGGCCCTGGCACGCTGCAGCTGCTGCTGGTGACTTTATTCTGGCACAGCTCAGCTTTATTCTGGCTCAGCTTTAAATGAAGGTGTTACCCCATCTAATTGTATTTTTATGATTTTACGTTACAACTTTCCACGACGGTGGCAGAACACTGGAAGATGCTGCCCGGGGAGGGTATGGAGACATCTCCAGACTCTGGACACATTCCAAACCCACCTGGACGTGTTCCTGTGTCACCTGGTCTGGGTGACCCTGCCTTGGCAGGGGGGGTTGGACTGGATGATTTCCAGAGGTCCCTTCCCACCTTAACAATTCTGTGATTGGTTTCTGGCAGGAGTAAAAACTCACTCTGATGGTCAAGGTCCTTGTTTCCTGTCCCACCTTGGTGCTCCTCTCTATCTGTACTATTCTGCACAGGCAGTTTTGTGACTGAAGTGCAAATCTGAACTGGCAAGGAAAATTTTCTCCCATTCAAAATGTACACAGAACAGTGCTCAATAGCAGCAGTGGGGCAAATTGAATTCAACACAGGATTTTTGAGAAAATCAATCTGTCCCTTCAAAAGCAATAACTTAAATAATACTTAAGAAATGAGATATTCAATCATCCCCAGCTGCCAGGGGCCTCACCAAAGAGTTATTTGTTGCTGTGGATTCTGTTGTCAATTTTGACCAGTTCTGTTCACAGCAACACTCAGGTGTTAAATAGTCTGAACTTCCAAAAAGTTTTTTGCAGTAGTGGTCCAGAGCTGCTGCAGTCAACATGCAGTAATGGGCTAATGAGGGTTTTTTGACCTATGATGGTTAGCTTCTTGAAGAGGGACTTAGTAAATAGCTATATTGTGATGTTTTTAATAGAAAATTGCTGGCTGTGATTTTTTTTCAGCGAGTTTTTCCCAAGTTGTACTCTGTGTATCTTATATGCTACCTCAATTCACATAGGTCATGCTAGAAGATTATTTTGCATACTAATACTGGAGATTTAGTACTTCCTTAGTCGAAAGGAAGTTTAGATAAAATATGAGTTCACTCTCTTTGTTTTTCTACTGCAATGAGCTATATCTTTACTTCACTTTCCTTTTGATAAATGCCTTCTGTATTTTCCTCTGTTTTTAGTAGTGGAAAACATCAGTTCATTTGCAAATAGTGAAAGGCTCCCAGGACTTAAGAGGGTTATAGATGTTTGATTATGTTGCCAATTAATAACATAACACAGCAATCTTGAAATATTTTTGTGCACTAACTTTCTTGCTGAATTTGTGTAATTGTTATCATATGTAAACTTTTTGCAGAAAAAGTGAGCCTGCTTGCTCCTAGCATGTCTGAAGAGACAGAAATCTAGTGAATAAATACACAATTGTGTATTTTTATATAGATACACACACACGTTTATGTTTGAAGCCAGACCAAATAACCAAACTGGTGGTTTCCTTTGAGAAGGAAACCTTTGCGGCCTTTGTAATGTTTGAAGCTGAAGTGTGCATTTATTTATTTATAAATACTTGCCTTTATTCTGTGTACTAAGAGAGGTGTACTCAAAGAGGAGCAGAAAATCTGTCCATTTTAGGCTTTGTCAGACCTCCCTGAGGTTCTCAGCAGCTCAGTGCTGTGGCACATGCATGACTTAGATGCAGAGAGTTTAATACTAATGCTGTAAAATCCAGTGTGTGCAGGGAAAGATGCCAGGATTTGTGTTCCTTTGGTTCTCTGTTCATAGTAGAAATCATTAATTGTGCTCACATACTTTACTTTTCCACTGGAGATGGACTTCACTCAGTGCTTGAGTGGGCAGTGGGGACTTCTCATTTCCCTCAGGCCACGGTTTCTGGATATTCCATCTATAACTACATAGTTAGAAAAATAAATTAAAACCAAACACACTAACTGAAAATGGAGCAAAACAATAATACCTTGTGATAATTTCTTAAAGCCAAAATATTCTGTGTTAATTAAATGCAAGCAGGGTATAGATTTTAGATAAAAACCCCTACATTTCCAATTGAGGCAGTAGATAAAGGCATTATTGGTAGCACTCAGTGCTGTTAATTTTAACGTTGTGTAAAAAAATTCCAAAAAATACCATTGTGGACACGTATCCCTGTCTGAGTGTGTGGACTGTGGTGCTGCCCAAGAGCACATCTGTGCATTTGTATGTGCTGGAACTGCTTGTTCTCCTTTTCTCCTCAGTACAACTTCCCAGTTCAAAGCAGCTTTCTGGTGTTACTTACTCTTGCTGCACCATATTGCTGCTCAGTGGGGTGGCAGGTCCAGAAAGAGGTATTAAATTTTTAAATTTTGGGTCCAAGGAGGGGACTCTCTAAAGAGGTACCTGGGCTTGAGCTAAGAGGTGTTACCTTCTGGTGACAGAGTTTTTGCTTTCTTGGTCTGTGCCTGTTTTCAGTGCAGGTGAATTTGCTTGGCAAAACTGTAAGAAACCCCCAATTTCTTCATGAGTTTTTTTCTGTGCTGCAAAGTGGACAAAATAACTGGGGGAATAAGGCATTTGTCATGTAGGGTCACACTGAGAGGAAACAGAACTTGTGTTATTTGTGCAAAACCACCTTTTATTCCCTCAGCAGAGTAATGAATAAAATAATAACTTATTTGAGTTATTTTTTTCTCTTTCATGGGTTGGACAGTAGTTTAGGATTGATGATGTTTCACTGTGTGCTACTAAACAAAACCATGTAAATTCTTGAGACTCTTTTTTCAGTTTAGGATAATTTCAGAGGTTTTAAACTTCCAGGTAGCTCAAGAGAACCAGGACAAATTAACTTCATTCAGAGCCTGTTCAGATTCTACTGTTTCATTCCTGGACACAAATTAGGAACAAGGGCCTAGAAAGATCAGCTCATTGCTAAATACAGAAGAGGAAGAATTTTTAGTTTATGCTAAAACTTTTGTGTCAGTCACCATCTGATTTTACTGAGCCTGTTCTGGGAAGAGGGGCTGAGATGTGTCTGTGGCATGTGATGACAGGCAGTGCAGGGGTGGTGGAGTGAGGGGAAGTAGTATCAGGGATAATTATGTTTATATCAATTGTGCTGCTCCCTTTCTTCCTGTAGTCCACCCCAGCCCAGCCAAACCCCTGTGGAATGATCTCACTGGAGGCAGGAGCCTGCGTGCAGTCATTTAGGATGCTTGGCACGGCTGGAGAAGGCGGCAGACGTTCACTCCGCGGAAGCTCGTGGGATTCAGGAAGTGTGGCTGCAGTGCAGGGCGTGCTGCTGGAACCCAGGGGTAAAGCTGAGGAATTGGTCTTAGAGCCGTTCTGTCGATCTGGAGCTCCATCGTGTGGCCGGAGCCGTGCGGGCCGGAGCTGCAGCCTCGGCACTGGCTTTGGGAGCTGCGGCTGCTGAGGTTGTCCAGCTCCACAGTTGCAGTCAGTTTGTCCCCTTCCACTGCTGACAGGAAAGGCAGCCCTTGGGAACCTGGCGTTTTTAACAGGGAGAGGAAATGACCCAGGGGTTGTTGAGAGCTTGTCTCTCACACTGTGCTTGGTGCTGAAGGAGTGAATGTGCAGGTGCATAACCCTGAGCTCCTGTGCTGCACCGGCTGTGCTGCACCAGCATGGTGACCTCAGCAGCAAGGAGCTTCTGCAGCCCTGGATTCACTGGGGATGACAACATACCTGGTCAGTAGAGGCTGTGCCAGGAGGATAATTTGTCAGGCTTCCCTGCTTGTGGTGAGTGCCAGAACCCCCTGATGCATGGTGTGAGAGAAGCAGCACACAGCAGGCCCCAAGGGGACCAGGCAGATCTCACCTATCAAAGAACATGGCATTGTAGGTGGTGCAGCTTGGAAAGACTTAAAAAAAGCCATGAGTTAAAAATGCCCCAAAATGCAGGAGTATTGTAAAGTAGAATGCTGATTAGCTGGACTTTGCAGGAATACAGAGGAAACAGAAGTAAAAGCAGAAGGTAACCTGAACTTCTTCCAAAAATAAGACTTTGACTACAATTTTATTTCTTCTAATTACACACCCCTCTAGTAGTAAAATAAAAAATAGTACTTGAGTGATGCAACATAAAATGTAATTGCCTTTCTGCAGTACATAGAGGACAGGTTGGGTACCTGATTGTCTTACATAAAAGTGTATTTGTTACAGAATGAGACTTTCCTCATGTTCTGGCTGCACTTCATGGTCCCAAGCCAGACTAACAGGATAGCATATTCTGATCTGTATTAGATGAAGGGCTCTTGTTTCAGAAAGGTGGAAGGAGGCAGATTCCTGTGGATTGAGGTGCTGCAGGTACTGAACAGGAGAATGAAGTGGTGGTAATACGAAATGCTTTAAAATTTCCAAGAATAATACTTGAATGGGCAATCCTGTTGTCAATAGAAACAAAAATAAAAGTTTGCTACATCTCAGGTTGGTTAGGTTTGCACCTAGGCATTGTCTAAAGGTGGAGAAATGAAACATCAATTTCTAGGTTTACTATAATCCTTGTGTCTTTCAGGCCTAATTTTAGTAAGAAATGCAGAAGCATTGCCTGACATGTTTTGTAAAATTTAAACAGGTGTGTAACACCTATCCAGGTTTTCAGAGTGCTTTGAACATTTTCAGTACATCACAGAACCATCAGCTTCAGACACTGAACTTCATTAACTTCTTGGGGCCACTGTCAAAGTGAAGAGATGCAGAGTTGGTGCTCTGCTCCCTGGCCAGACTGCCTCTCCCACTGAGGAATGGGAATTCACAGGGATTCTGCTCAGCTGGTGAAGGCATGATGCAGGAACAGGGAACCAAAAGGATTGTCAGCTTCCCTGTTGAATGTCAGCTCTGCCTGAGCTGATTTAAAAGGATGTGATGGGGGCCAGTGCTCTGTGAAGGTTTGACTCTGGCCCAGAGCTGCTATTCTGATTTATTCCTGCTTTGGGCATTGGCACCAAGTGCTTGTGTCCATGCTGAAGTTTATTTTCTAGTAGATATGTAAGTTAGCAAAAGCAAATAATGGGATTTTTACCAGTTACAAGCAAGATTTTAAGGTTGATTCACCCAAATTTGTCATCCCTGTTTGTATAAAGGATTCTGTAGTAAGGCAGTGAGGGGGCTGGAAAGTAATTTGATTTTCTGTCTGTCCAAGGAATAACGTCATCCCTTTGTGTGAGTGCACGGGATCACGCGCTGTGTGCTTGGCAAGGACACCAGCATGCATGAGGGTGCTCTAGTTCTAGCAAGGCTTTGTCTGGAGAGTGGGCTGAAAACAGCAGGGCAGAATTTGGCTCAAGTACTAGTAAAAAGGTATTTAATGCTTTAAAAGCTGCTTTTTTTCCTAAACATTTTCAACTGTTGTATAAACTACCTAGACAAACAATCATTTTCCTTTCCAGCCCTGTTCTTGAGCTGTCCTTGCTATGAAGGGGATTCTGAGTCACACATCTGTCTGGCAAGTGTTTTCTTTTCAGTATTCTGAGAGTTTCTTACTTCAAGATGATGTTGAGCTGTGTTAGTGTAGAAATTGGCTTTAAAGTTACATCAGGAGCCGTTAGAGAAACTCAAACTTCCTTCTGATGGGAAAACCTGTCTTTTCAGTGGCCTTTTGGTAAGGCAGTTTAACAACTAAATGTCAGAGTAGAGGCCATAATCTTACTGAGTTTTGTTTATAATAAAAGAGTTCCTGTGCACAAGGCTTAATGTAATTTAAGGCTAGCAGAAAAAGCTCAAAGGAGTACTTTAGACAGTACGTGATTTTTTTTTAATTTTTGAGCTATTGTTACAATAGGTGAAAAGGTCACTCTACGTAATATTTAATCAGAATTACAAATATTAGGGTCTCATCCTGCTCTGTGTAAGAGTCACATAGCTGTGGTCCTAGATTTCATTAATTTTAAGTTCTAAAGAGAAAGAAATGTATGTCTGCCTGCAATGTTGCTGATAGCCTTTTCTTCTGCTTTCAGGTGAGAAGGGACATCTGTGGAACACAACTGGTAATTCAACAAAAGCTTAATGACTGTAGCTGCTACAACTTGCTTACTTCAGACCCAAGCAGCTGGTAAAATTTTGAAATTAAGGAACCTTATTTTTAAAATAACTTCCTTACATGACCAAGGAGCAAGGGAAATGTTTTTTCTATGGTGAGTATTATAAACGCTGTCTGCAACTAGCCTGACTTGTCTTGACTGAAGCAGCAATCCTGCCCCAGCTCTGAAGATGCCTGCACTGTGGGATGAGGTAGTAGGTTGTATAGTTTTAGGGTCATACCCACCACTGGGAGATAACTATACAATCTACTGTCTTTCCTAAAGCAGCAGATAATCAGCAGTGGAAGCTTCTCAGTTTTAAGTTCATTGTCAGATTTTGCTGAACTTCTGTACTTGCAGTGCTTATGAAAGGACAGAATACATGTGTAGTAGCTGTGAGATTGAGTTTAGATTTTTCTAGTTCTTGGAAAAGTGAGGTTCCCATTCTGCACTAATTTTTCTGCTCTAATGAATAAAAAATTAAGATTGCTTCTGTATGTGTATGGTGGGGTAATCAAATACGAATTACTGGTGTTCCAGTGTTGGGGTGTTTAACTTTGCTCAGGTATCAAACATCCTTCAGAATGAAACTGAGGTTGGCTGGCTGAGCTCTTGGCTGAGGTCTGTGCTTCTCTGTCAGAGTGAGGTAGTAGATTGTATAGTTGTAGGGTAGTTATTTTACCCTGTTCAGGAGATAACTATACAATCTATTGCCTTCCCTGAGGAGTAAAACAAACTGCGCTCTCTTGCAGCCAGTCCTGGGCTAAAAATACTCATTGAGTGAAACCAGATAAATTCAGGGTTGTAAAGCAGCAGTGCTAGAATGTACAGGACTGACAGTCAGTGGGAATGGTGCAACCCCACAGGATATATTTGACTTAACATGACTTTTCTCCCAAGGTGAGTGGCACGGTACTGGCTGGAGATGGAAGATGCCCATGCTCTAAGTAGAGAGTGGAACACTCCACAGGGGATGTTACTCCAAGCCAGTTAGGAGAACTTAAAATACAGGGAGTTCAAACTTGTACATTGTGACTTAAACTGTTTTGACACCCCAATTTCCACAATGCATTAAAATTCCATGACTCCCAACTGCTTGGTAGAAGTTGGAGGGAAAACTTAAAATTATCCTTTATTAATAAGTCTGCACATTTTTCTCCAGCTTTTCCAGATTCAGTGCAAAATTTTAAGTGTTGGCCAATTTTTGACCAAAACTGACTTGTCACCTTTCTGGGGGGATGTGAAGCTATGGTGTTGGAGCATCCAAGAGCTAGAACTTTTCTCTGGTGGAATTGTTTCTGTAAAGACTTTAAGCTTACTGCATTCTCTTTTCTCCTGCTATCCTAGGCATACCCAGTCTGTAACTGGTTCTGTGCTAGCATGCCCAGCAAGCAGCTTGCTGTAGTAACAAAAGAAACGTGGAAATAAATGCTTTTTGGGATGGCAAGTTTAGCTTAGGCAGAGTGAAAATTGAGCCATTCGTGAATGTCACAAGTAGTGAGCCACTGTTCGTAAGTGCTGACAGTGTCACCTTGGAGAGTGTGCCCAGCCAGGGCAGAAGACCCAGAGCAGCTGGTGAGCTAAAGCCCTCCAGAGAGTGAAGAACTGCACAGAGGAAGCACTGGGCTCCTAGGAAGAGGTAGTAGGTTGCATAGTTTTAGGGCAGGGATTTTGCTCACAAGGAGGTAACTATACAACCTGCTGCCTTTCTTAGGGCTTTATTATAACACCAGGACCATTTTGGCTCCAGCCTACAAACCACTGCAGCTTTGGTACATGGAGAAAAAGGACGAGGTATTTCTAAGCATGCTGAGGCTTAATGAAAGCTGTGTCTTGGCACATGTCCCAAATGGAAGTGTAGGAATGCTGGCTGGAATCCAGCATGGGGACACTGGGGCTGCACGTGCCACTTTGGGGACACTGGGCTGTGGTAAGTAAGAGACTGCTGGGAGGGCAGCTCCTTCCAGAGTAAGCTGGAGGCCCCTGAAGTTAGGGTGGAGGTGTTGAGAGCTTCTCACCATCGAGGTGCTGGTACTGTGTGCTCACAGGGAGCTAAAATACACCTTCCTTTGGTGTGTGCATTTCAAGTGGATAAAGTCCAGCTTTCCTTCCCCAAAAGAATCAGATCCCAGCTGCCCTGAAAGCTGACGCTTTTTCACCAGGCATGGGCACTCTGAGTGAAACAAGCTCTCAGTGATGCATAATTTACAGTCTTGCAGGAGGGAAATTTCCAGTTAAAAATGGTGGTGTGGTTTCTCATGGAATTACTGAAAATGAGTCCATATTTCTCATGTAATTACACTGCACCACAGCAGTACTTCTGGTAGGGCTCCACTCTGTTCTGTGGGATACAGATTGCAGTGCACCTTGCATCATTAATATGCTGTGCTTACACTAGCCACTATTTAAATTGCAAATCAGACACAGTCCTAGATGTGAAGTATTGCTTATATTGAAAATTCTGTGTGAATTTAACTGTACTTTTTTGATTTAGTAAATAAAATACAGCGTTTTGTGCAACTGATGGTGAATTGCCTTTACTTTCTCCTAAATGAAGATGTGAGTTTTAAAGGAAAAGAGTGCCCACAGTGAAATAAATTCAAGGCTGTGTTTGGTCTTCATTATAATTCTAACACTGTAGGGTTAGCTAGAATTAATTATTCTAGTGTTAACTAGAAATTATTATGGCATTAACTTTTGCTTGAGATCTTTGATACAAGACTTCACTGCAGGTGGGGAATACCTATTTACTGCTGATTGTGCAGGAGCTCTGCTTACTCCAGACCTGGTTTCTGACCATGAGTTTAAATTGCTGCACAAAAATCTAGACTTGAGTCTTAACATAAATGCAGCTGGCAAGGTATCTACAGGTAACAGAGAAACACCACTGAGTTTGATTTTGGCAGTACCAAATGCCTTAAAAGCTTTAATATACCTAACATTTTATATGGGATATGCTTACAAAAGGTTCAAATAATCTGTGCTACCCACTGCAGCTGCTGGTTTGGCAGTCTTGTCTCACCAGGTAATTTCTCACCTTGATGTGTCTGTGGATTCCCCCCAGTAGATGGGGTGTGCTCACTGGGGCACAGGGTTGGTTTGCCTTTCCCGTGTGTGTATTCCGAGGGGTGCGAGGACCAGGTGACAGCGTGGCAGGAACTCTTGTAACAGAGGCAGTGATTAAAGCCTGCACAGCAGACAGTGCAGGAAGGTTTGCAGCAGCAGTAGAGACTTGTTTACCACCCATAGTGTAGTGATTGTGTCATGGTGGTCTTGGAAACATTCCAGTGTTGCTCCAAAAATAGAACACAGCCCCAGCATAGATCCACATCCCAGGAGAATGATTTGTGTGCTGTGCCCTTCCGTTCAGAAAGATGTGCTCTGAAATCTGAAACCTGAGCCCTGTTGGGCTTTTTCCGTGGGAGAAACCACTGCTAACAAACATCCTTGTGCTTGCAGAGGGTCTCTGGGTGCTTGTGCTGTGGGCATGGTAGGTGAACTCGGTGCATTAAAGATTCCCTTGTGTTGCGAACTTGGGGTGTGGCAGCTGAGAGTTTCCCTCTACTGTGTCCAGCTCTGGGATCTCCAGTATAGGAAGGATGTGGAGCTGCTGGAGCCAGTCCAGAGGAGTCCAGGGAGCTGCTCCCAGGGCTGGACCTCTCTGGAGCCAGGCTGGGAGAGCTGGGGGTGCTCACCTGGAGAGGAGAAGGCTCCAGGGAGAGTTTAGAGCTCCTTCCAGGGCTCAAAGGGGCTCCAGGGGAGCTGGAGAGGGACTGGGGACAAGGATGGAAGGACAGGACACACACAGGGAATGGCTTCCCACTGCCAGAGAGCAGGGATAGGTGGGATATTAGATCCTGGTAGCGCTGGGTTAATGGTTGGATTCTCTTCTAAAGGGCCTTTTCCAACCTGAAAGATTCTGTGATGTCTTTATGCCAAAAAAAAAAACAACCCTTCTTGCTCTGTCCCCTGGTGAGCAGCAAGCTGGATGCAGTAATAAGGTTTTTGCTTTACAAGGCAAATGATAAAACACTTGATATATGCAAAGGAGAAAAAACCCTTGAGAGAGGAAGACAAGCCTCAGACACACTAGTCAAGAGACCAGTGTGACAAGTTCAGCTGAGATTATTGCTTTCAGCCGAGCCTCCCAGATGACAACAGCCATCCCTCAGTTCTAGAGCGTGGTGTGGCCTTCAGCCCCCAAGCTGAAGCTGTGTATTTAATGTCATTGGGCTGTAAAGATGAGTCCTGGCAGGAGCTACTGGAGGCATCAGATGTCAGAATGTGTGTTATTGCAACACGAGAAAATCAGATTTGCTCTTATTTGTCCTATTGGTAGTAGTGAATTGGATTTTTAGGCTGGTTTGTTTCAGACATTTAAAACCACTCCAGTGAAGAGGCATTGGAAAATCAGACACTGTTCTCTTCCAGCCTGTTGTATTAAAGCAATCTTCAAAATAAAGCTATTACAAACCACATAATGCTACTAAGGACTGTATTTTTGGAGGCTCCTTTTTGAAATAGGAGAATGTTTCTAAAAAAAGACTCTTTTGACATTAAACTCTCCTATACAGATGATGTCCAGCTCATTAGTTAAACATAAAAGCAGGGAGAAAGATCAAGTAATGGAAGTTCTAGTTCTGTGAGGGAGTTTGCTACTCCCTGTGTACCTCCCCTTATATATTATACACCCTTTAGTGCACTCCTGACAACTCTGTGTATGTTAGGGGAAAGGAGCAACCAGTGGTAAATCAGTTCTTGTGTCCCAAAATGCCAGTGTTCTAAAATTAACTGATTCTCAGCTGGAAGTGGCTTCTCCTGCAGTAGCTCCCTCAAATGAGGAGAGATAAGGAAGAAAAGGAGAGTTGTGGTTTGAACTTCCCAACTCCTCTGACAGGAAATTTGTCCCCGACTCACACTGTGCCTGGTGAAGCTGTTGGGTCCTGGCCCATAACACTGAAGGGTCTTGTGCCAAAAGAGCAGCCAGAGCCTTTCCTCTATGTTTATTTCACCGAGTAAGGCTGAGGCTCTTTTTAGAGACAGATGTAATTCCTGATGGGTCCTTCATCAGCTGCCTTGTCCTCCGTGCTGCAAGGAAGGGGATGCACAGACAGCACAGCAGATTTCCCTCAGTTTAGGGCAATCAGACCCATAGAAAAAACCTTCAGGTAAATAGGTGCAACAGTAGGCCTGAGAGTAACTAAGGAGTGTGAGATAAGCAGAGTAACATGAGTATCTGAAGGATGCAATGGCAGGAAATGGGATTCTTGATGGCTGTTAAAAAATTTCAGATGACTGTCACAAAACTGTGCAATGAAATATGTAAAACTACTGTGCAGAGAGTTGAAATGGATGCACTGCCAAGGAGAGCTCTGGAAAGCTGTCCTTTGACAGGAACAGACTTGTTTAAACCTGGGTTCAGCTGAGTCAAGGGAAATCCTTCTCTTAATCTCAGGACAGGATTTAACTTTGAACTCAGAGTAATTCACAGAATCTTGAATATCCTGAGTTGCAAAGGACCCATATAGATTATGGAGTCCTACTCCTGGCCCTGCACAGGAGACCCCCAAGAATCCCACCCTGTGCCTGAGGACATTGTCCAAATGCTTGATTGAAATAAAGTGAACTATTAACTCCTCATTACATTAATTAACATATTAAGAGAAAACTTAGCTAAGATACTAATTACTAAGTATCCTGAATTAATTTTATTAACATACTATAAATTAAAATATTTTAAAATAAAATTATTAGAATATTAATTAATTTTAATAG
>VZRX01017400.1:15234-28452 GCA_013398075.1 Notiomystis cincta
TTTTTTTAATCTGCTCAGAGCTAGGAAAGGCTTGCTGTTGACTGAATGGGCAGCCAAGCAGCAGGAAGGTGGGGATGTGGGAAGTGCACTGTGCACTTTTCCAGGGGCCCTGTGGCAGGCCTGGACTGCCCGGGGCGCAGAGGCTGCTGGCCCTTGCTGGGGGACTGGTGCCTTTCCGCAGTGGTGTTTGCTTTGGGGAGCTTGGCCATGTCTGCTTAGCCCAGCCATGAACACAAAGATGCCATCAGCACACTGAGGGGTACAGCAGTTAATTATTACAGTATCACAGAATCCCAGAAACTTTGGGTTGGAAGGGACCTTAAAGCTCATCTTGTTCCACCCGTGCCGTGGGCAGGGACACCTCCCATAGACCAGGCTGTTTGTTTATTCATTGTGAATTAGACCATATGAAATTCTCCAAAACATTTAAAATATATTTCTGGGGTGTATGATAAAGATTTTATTGCCAATAAAATACCTGCTTTCTGTTTCATATTTCAACCGTGGCAAAATCTGTGTTCCCATTGGATTGGCATGACTCAGTGAACTCCATTGTGTTGCAGAAATTATGAAATGTGGCCAAGAAATTCCAAGATTACCTTCTTAAAGAAAAAATACCCACTGTACTGCTTGCCCTNGATTTCCTGGATTGCAAATGACCCATATAGATTATGGAGTCCTACTCCTGGCCCTGCACAGGAGACCCCCAAGAATCCCACCCTGTGCCTGAGGACATTGTCCAAATGCTTGATTGAAATAAAGTGAACTATTAACTCCTCATTACATTAATTAACATATTAAGAGAAAACTTAGCTAAGATACTAATTACTAAGTATCCTGAATTAATTTTATTAACATACTATAAATTAAAATATTTTAAAATAAAATTATTAGAATATTAATTAATTTTAATAGNGTTTGTTTATTCATTGTGAATTAGACCATATGAAATTCTCCAAAACATTTAAAATATATTTCTGGGGTGTATGATAAAGATTTTATTGCCAATAAAATACCTGCTTTCTGTTTCATATTTCAACCGTGGCAAAATCTGTGTTCCCATTGGATTGGCATGACTCAGTGAACTCCATTGTGTTGCAGAAATTATGAAATGTGGCCAAGAAATTCCAAGATTACCTTCTTAAAGAAAAAATACCCACTGTACTGCTTGCCCTTCAAATCCCATTCAGTGACCACGGTGTCATATTTCAAGTAGGGCCAACCCAGGAGTTTTCCTTTCAACTGCTCTTCAAACATAGGAACTAAAAACCAGAGAATATCCTGAGTTGGAAGGAACCCTCAAGGATCACTGAGTTCAACTCCTGGCCCTGCACAGGACACCCCAACAACTCCACCCTCCCCAGTTCCCCTCTATCCCCTTTCCTTTGGTTTTTAGGAGCAGCACTGTGCTCCTGTGAAACTCTGGATCCAGATGTAGCACAGCTGTACACAAAGTTTTCTACCTTCTCTGCCAATTCATGTCACTGTTGGCTCACACAGGCATATCCCAGGCATCTGAAGACTTCACTGAGCTGCAGCTCTGACAGCAGCCAGATCTAAGCTGCTCTGGAACTGTGTTTATTGGGTTTAGGGTAACTGGTGGGAGTGCAGGAGCTCAGGAATTAATCTCCAAAAATAAAAGTCTGAAGTGCTGATCAGTGAATCCAGCACTGAACAGGATGTTTCATTCAGTGGACAACAGCACTGAACTGATCACTGTGTAATCCCTCTCCAGTCCAAACACAGCTCCCTCTATCAAAACTGACTACAGAAGATGGTCCAATGCTGCTTTTAGATTTAGTACAAATTCTGTGACTGGATGATAACAAAACATCGCCTGTGCACCTCTGGTCTGGAGCTGAGGGTGCTCACCTGGAGAGGAGAAGCTCCAGAGAGACCTCAGAGCCTCTTCCAGGACCTAAAGGGGCTCCAGGAGAGCTGGAGAGGGACTGGGGACAAGGGATGGAAGGACAGGACACAGGGAATGGCTTCCACTGCCAGAGGGCAGGGATGGATGGGATATGGGGAAGGCATTCCTGGCTGGGAGGATGGGGAGCCCTGGCACAGGTTTGGAGGTTCCTTTTCCAGCACCACACACCTTCATTGTCGGACAGAGAAGCCGTGACCAGCGTTTTTCCTCCAGTGGAATAAAACACCACATGGTGAAATGGAGCTGGAAGCTCGGGGTCCCCAGGAGCTCTGTGCAGCAGAGTTGGAGCTCGGCACCGCCAGGAGAACACCCCTGCTGCCCTTTGGCGAGCACAGCTCTGGGCACTGGGAGGGTTTCCCTGCCTGTGCTGCAGTGCCACCTCACAGAGGAGAAACGACTGCGACCTTACTGCAGGTCCCACAGGCATGTTTGCACTGTTGAGGTAACAGATTGCTGTGCAGATATTACACCAGAAGATTTTCCTGAGTTGGTTCACGGTCAGGGAGGATGGCAAAGACACTTTAAGAATGAAGCTGTTTCTTGCCCGGCATCGATGACCTAATGAGACACAGTCATGAGATAAGGGTTTGCGTCACCATCTTTTATGTAAATTCTTTTTTAGGGCTGGTAAGGGAGTGTTACAGTTGGCCACTTCATAAAGGAAAACAAACAGATGGAGCTCTATTTTTAGTCTTCTGAGAATATAACTCAAAAATGTCATTTTTCCAGAGGTGATTCGTTGAGTTTCCACATTTCTGCTTATGGTCTGCAAAGCTTTTAACACAGATTTGCACATTAAATTCACGTGACAGTTCCATACAAGCCTTTGGAAGTGTTGGTTTGATACCCAACAGAAAATACAAAGGTAGCTGCTTCTAACACACATCTTTGAGAGCTCCATCAAAACTCAGTCAATCCCAACCAAGCATTTTGAAAACTGCTACCTACAAACAAGGCGAGTAACTACACTAAACTCTATTTTCTCTACTGCCTAAACCACGGTGAATATAACCCTCCCTTGTATTTTTAGATTCTTTACTGAACATATTTAGTGGATCTGTTGCTGCCTGGGTAGTTTGAGTGGGAATTTTCCTTGTACAATAATAAAACCCTAAGCAAATCTTTACAAGGCGTACTTGTACAACATTAGTGTTTTAGCACTGTTTACCCAAATAAAAGGTATTTTGATACTTTAGGAAGCAGCTTTCCCTGCCCAGGTAGCTGCTCTCAGAAGTGTTGCTCCAGAACTCTTGTGCCAGGAAAAGAAAATTTAAAAAAATATAGGATTTTAGATACAGTGAAGCCAGTTCAAAGCATTTAACACTCAAGGGAGCAGTAGCAGATTGAATCTCTATTCTGCCATGACAGCCCCAGTTCTCTGAGCTGTTCTGTTACACATTCAAATAAACTGTAGATGGAAGTGTAGGCTTCTGGGAGAGTTTTCTAAACAAATCAGCGTGGTCATGGTTTATGTTAACTTCTTCAAACTAAAAGTCACTAAAATATTTAATTTTGTGGTTTTTTTCCTCATGAAACAAGTAATAACTATGTACCATGTGAGGAGGGGTTGTAAGACTACCATCATGTATAAAATCAATTTGGTGTTAAAAACACATCAGTCAGAAACATCCTCAGGAGCCCCTCCAGGCCCATGAGGAGCCCATGGGCTGCCCTCTGGTGAGCAGCCCAGCACCTCCCTCCACAGGCTGGGGCTTTTCCTGCTAGGCAGTGGCTCAGACTCTGTTCCAAGCCTGTTTTGGCTGCTACCTGTGCAGGTTTGCCCCGGTGTGTGTCAGCACTGGCTTTGCTGGCTGCTGCTCCTCGAGACCCAAAGTGATCCACCTGCATTTGGAGACGGGTGTCCAGCTCCAGATGTGTGTGACAGAGTCACAGGAGAGCCCCCTGCCAGTGGCTGTCCTGCCCTGAGGACCTTAAAACACTGCCAGCTCAGCAGCTGAAGGTGGTAGAATCCAATCCAATCCAGCCTGGGGTTTTCCTGACTTCTGTGACAGTGCTCCCTCTCTCTCCTGCTCTGTCACCCCATCCGGGAGGGCCAAACGCACTGTGAGCCCTTAGCACAAAGTGCAAGTGGGGAAAAAACCTCCCAAACAAACCCAAACCAAGCTTCTGATGCCCCTTTTAGCGCCATCTCTGGGTGCCCTCCTGTTTCTGTATGCTGTGGTAGAAGCCAACCCTGCTACAAGCCACGGTGGGGAGCACAGGATGTACGGACAGACCCGGACAGGCACGCTGGCAGGAGAAGCAGAGCCCGGCTCTCCGAGGTGTAATCCTGCCTGCCGGGTATACTCCCTCCCCCGTGGCCTCTGGGCCATGAAGAGATCATGCCAAAGCCTGCACAGGTTATATTTTTCATGTGCAGTAAAATTTGAGTGCCAAAAACTTTCAGGATTCTCCCTCCCCTGTCCTCCATGAGTTATGCTTCCTTGAAAAACCACAACCCTCTCTAAGTACCTTAGAAATGCACCATAAGCATTAAGCCAGCACTCCACGATAATAAATGAGGCCAAATTACATGCCAGGATGTGCTGGTGATAATGTTTTCCACTAAAGACAGGAGCGGTGAAATTTTCCAGCACAACAACAGAGGCGCTGTCCCCCCCACCCCACACGAGTGACCTTTACCTGGGCACCCCGTGCAGCCCCAAACCTTCTCCCTGTGGCCACGGCCCCACGGGTGACACGCAGAGCCGCCGGGGCAGTGCTGAGGGTGGCCAGCCCAGGGCTGGCTGACCTTTAAATCCATCTTGTCTTGTTTGCATGCCCAAGAGGAAATCACATGTGTGGCACGAGCCTGACCCAGAAATATTGCAGGGAGTAGGATATTTTGTGCGAATAAGGAAGGGCAGGGTCTGCAAGATGAATCACCAAAACAATAATTATCCTGAGGAAAAACCTTGGAGGGTGGATCAGCTGTGATAACTGCCCTTTCAAGGTAACAACAATGCGAGCCGTCAGCTCTTCTCAGTGGTGAGGGACACAAAATGCTATAGCACAAAGCTTAAAAATAAAAATGATGGAAGTTCATGAGGAGAGATTGCCCAAGGAGGCATCCTTCACTTCCCAACTGCTCCGACTTCAGCCCGTGATTGTTATACAATCTGCCACAAGAATTGCTCCAAAAATTATTTATAGCACACCAGCAGTTTTCAGTGAAAATAAATAAAGGGCCAGACAGTTGCTATAAAGACAGGAAATAAACTTTAGAAACTCTTTAACTTTTAGCTAAGCAGGGCAACTGAATTACACAGTTCCTGAGTGTGCATGATTGTCTCAGATAAGATGAGCCCTGATAGTTTTCTCTTTTCTTTCTGATCAGCCCAGTTATAACACTGTGCTCAGTGCTTTGTGACCAGGCACACCTGGAGCAAGCACCAGGGCCGGGGATCTCGGGGTGCTGCAGTCTCTGAAGTCTCTGGCGTGTGTTTCCCACGGCTGTGCCATGTGCAAGCACAGGCTCACAGCCAGCCCCCGTGGGCAGCACCGTGCCCCCTCCCAGCCCCTGGAGGGACCCGGCCGCATTCCCAGAGCAGTGTCCCTTGTTCTCCTGTCCTCCCCAGCCCACTCTGCGTGCCCAAAGATGGGCAGAGCCACGGTGGCAGTGAGGGAGATGGGGCTGGGGCCCTGACCGCGACAATCTTGTCACTCTCGTTATCGAGCCAAGCTCGTACTCAGCCCAGGCTGCCTTGGCCGAATGCTCTGAGCTACAGCACGCTGTCAGTCGGGACAGATATCGGGGAGGTGACAATACTCGGCTGCCTTTCAGTTTTACACCCAGTTATCCGCCTCAGGTCTGCTTGGAGCAGCAGAGGGGCCTTGTCTGTGCTTCACCCCATCTGCCCCTAGGGCTGGAGAAGGTGCCGGCATTCCTTCTGGGAACACGGGGCGCTTCCAGGGTGAGAGCTGAGTGAAAAAACCTGCTTGGAGTCACTGGGGTTCTGCCCTGCACCCAAACAGGAAAGTTGTCTGCTGCCACAGCACCTGGGGCAAACAAACCAGGAGCTGGAAAACGAAACCACAGCAACTCGTGCTGTGCTCCAGAGGCAAAGGTTGCTGCACTCGGAGCACCAGGCATCGCCTGCCCGCGCTCGGCGCTCGCTAGGCACAACAGAGGCTCCACCTCGCACACGGCTGGGCAGGGATGTGCTGCCAGGTGCGTTCCGGGGAAAGGCTCTTCCTTCTTCTCTCCAAGACAGCTGAACCTCTGCCGGCAGCCAGCGCAGGGACGGCCATGGAAAGTGAAACCACAGCACGGCCACGAGGATCCTGGAGAAGGCGCTTCCCAGGTGCTGCTCCTTCCCTTGGGCTCCTCGTTACCTCAACATTCGTGAGCCCTTTGCGATCTGTGGAAGAACTTTAATAATAACAAGAAAATGAATAAAAGCATTTCCCGGCTCCAGTGGTGTGTGGGTACCTGTCCATCTCGCAGCTCCTCAGTTATTAGAAGGAGTAAGTGGATGGCTGCAACTTACCATTACTAAGACTGTTAACAGCTCTGTGTGCCTCTGCCAGCTCCACTTCATCCTGAACTAGGCTGCCAACACTCCCCACTTTCTCCCCACCAGCCTCCCCTGAACATCTTGGATGACTGCTGGCTGGAGTCGGGTCCATCAGCACTTGAAGAGTGGCCTGGGGGCAAGATGAGTCCAAGCTATCTAAACATCCCTTCTGACTGCAGTAACATCCCTCCCTTCTGTCTTTAATTTAAGGTTTAACAAAACTATTTTCATATTTTTATGTCCCCAAAACATAAAAACCCCACCTTCAGCCACAGCCCTTCAACTTCGACTCAGTCATGCTTCCCTCAGTGACAGAACGAGAGTAAAACACCTTATCAATTTGGACAGATCAGTTTCCTTTATGGTGGAGTTGTTTTCAGCGTGCTGTGATGTGTATTACAAAAGCCAAAGACATAAATGCTCAACTGGAAGCTTGAATTAATTTTTCCTTGTGTCTAAATTAGGAGAGTGAGTAATTGCTGCAGTAATCGCAGGCAGAGCCTGTTTATCAATGCCAGTGAATAATTGGCTATCAAACAATAGTGCACTTTGCCTTTGAAAATTCACAACATTCCAGCAGGAAGCACACCGCCAGTTTTGTACTTGCCTGGTGATTGATGAGAGGAGTGGCAGGATTACAAACGCACTTTGGGGAAAAGCTTTCTGATGTGTCTCCCCCCAAAGCATCCCTGTGCCTAAAGAGTTATCCTTGCTGCAAGGATAAGCACGTGGCAGCCTTAGATTACAGCATCTGAAGTCACAGGGCCAAAATAGCAGCAGCCTAATTCCGTAATCAATCACTTCTGCTCACAGGCTGTACCTGGAAACCACAGGCAGGAGCTGCCTCTTGTTTTCTGACTTCATACACGCGCCCGTCTGCCACAGCTCTGACCTCACCCTTTGTCCATCGCAGCATCTGCCCGTTATCTGCCTTAGGCCCTCCCATTTTCCGTGCCAAGCCTATCCTCTTCCCACCGTGCTCCTCATCCCTTCCTCTGACGCTCTGGGTCGTGTCCTGTCCTGCCGAGGTCCCAGCCCCTCTCCTCCAGCAGCCCTCCGGTGCCACCACTCCTGCTCTTCTCTCCCCTCCCGGCCCTTTGTGGACTCTGTGTGCTCACCCAGGTGCCTGCAGCTCCTCCAGCTCTCAGGACCTCATCTGTGCTCTCGTCCTCTTCCCAACACCTTCTTTCTCTGAGCTTTCTGGGTCAGGAGCAGACATGGTGCAGATGGTTGGGGATTCCTCCTGTTCCTGCTGCTTCCCAGCCCCTTTTCTTGCCCGGCCTCTCCCCAGCCTCCTCCATGCTTGATCCAAGGCTCTTCCTTCTCCCAGATTCCCACACACTCTTGGTGCTATCAAGTTCTGGAGTGACAGCCCAACCAGTTTCTCACATTGGCATCTCCTTACTCCTTCAGTTGAGCTGCAGCTCTAGTTTGACTCTCTCAGGCACCTTGAAATGGTTAACCTGCAATATTCTGCTCTTAGCACTGCTCTCCCTCACCTCTCTGCTGTGCAAATTGTGATGTGCAGTGTGTTCTGCTCACTGCTCATCCAGATAATTCAATTAGTTTTTCCTCTCCCCCTCTGTTTGCAGACCTCTCCTCCCTGTCCTTTTCTCAATTTGAAAATTGCTCATTTGCTTTCAAGCTTCATTTCAGTCCAGTCTATCCTGTTCTCCCAGAGTCTGGCCTACTGACGGAATTTCACTCCTTTTTATCCCCCTGGAGCTTTTAACACAGCAGAAAATTCATTCTCTCTTCCTTTGTACCATTCCCTTCCCCACTATGCAGCTGTAAGATCCAGCTGAATCTGAAGAAATGTATCCACAAACATGTCTGATGCAATTTCTCACTCATGGCTCTCTCCTGGGTCCCTGGTTCTCCCAGGAAATGTGAGTTGACTGGTTTTCCTCATTTCTCTAGTAGGGCACTGGTCTGTTCTCCCTTCCAACAGCATGTCCATGATATCTCAGTATCTTTCATCCTTTTTAATTCTAATTATGCTTAGCTCTTCTCATTTAACCTTAAATTCTGCAATTTCCCCTTCACTAATATACTTTAGCATCTCCTTTCTTTAAGATGTATAAAATGCATTAAAAGGCCCTTGATTTCCCTCTTGTCCTTCCACACCCTGCCCCAACCCATAGCTCACACAGTTTCCACCCCTCACACCGTATGGAAAATTCCCTGCTGGAGATTTCTCTCATTTCTTCTTCCAGTCAGCCACTTCCTTCTATCTCTGTTTCACAAGAAGTTCATTGCCCAAGAGCACAGGCCTCAGAAATGTCCAGAGGGTCTGTGTGTGCACCCACCCCCTGGCCATGGCTCCCAGGAATACTCAGTGAATTCCTCAGTGTCTTTCTGGGCTGCCCCTTCCTAGGGGCTGCACAGCAGACTGCCAACAGCTCTCCCTCGAGTCAGGCCGGCCAGAACACGGCTGGGAAGCTGCTTTCATCCGGGGCACAACTCAGGGGCACGGCTGAAAGTCCCCCTGGCTCAGGGAGCAGGCACCAAACACTTCACTGCCCCTCAGTCATTATGTGAGTGTTGGACCAACACCTGAGGCTCGTTAGAGAAAGTACTGATTTTGGCAGGTGGACACTAGGAGCAGTAATTAACCTCTGAGTGTCGCCTTCAGAGAGATGGGCCCAGCTGTGGCTCCAGCCTGGGTGACACCTGATGGCCATACTGGCACTATGGGAGGGCAGGACAGCGCTTCTGAGGCACGACAAAGGTTTGAGTTTTCTGTCACCAAGGCTGCTTGACTTGAGCCAGCTAGGTGTGCTCCAGCCAGCCTTGGCCACCCAACTCAGCAGCCCCAATCTCGTGGCGTGGTTCTGGTGTGCCGCCAGTTCCCACCTTCTCGGCTGCACAAGAGCAGGCTCCAACTAGATCCCGACCTTTTCCAAACTGTTGGGCCCCCAGCAGCTACACTTGAGTGTTTAACACCTCTGGAGTGTTTACTCCACAGCTGCTGGTTGGAAATGTGTAACTGGCTGAAGACACCAGGCCTGTGGTCCCAGATGGGCTGTGAGAGTCTGTCCAGGCACAGGAATCAGCTCTGTCAAGCTCCATGAAGGCATTCTTGACAGATAAGTTAATGCTGTTTACATAATTTAAAACTAAATGTTGAATGCAAGACTATTTTGCCCCTCATCTTGACATAAAATACATCTCTGCACAGGTAGATAGGGAAATGCTCCTGACTTCACAAAGAGAAAGGAAATTATTGATGAGAGCCCTGATATCTGCAATACAAGTGGCTTTCCTAGGGTTCACAGAATTGTCCCAAAGCTCTCCTATTAGCAAACTCTCTTTGAACAAACTTGGCTGGAAAACAAAATCCACTTCAGTACTTTTCCCCCCCTTTTTTTTTTTAACCTGCGGTGCTATTTTAAGATGAGTTTTATGGTTCCAGTTTAGGCAATGGCCAAAACAGAAGGAAAAAAAAATGACAATATTTCATAAAGTTTACATGCCTTGCTCATGACTCTCTCTCACACCATGATATCATCATGGCCTCGTGCATTTCTAGTGACATCTTGACATCAACCTTGTAAAAGTGCACCTCAAATCTTTGAATAGATGAAAAAGGAAGTTTTATTTTGGAAAAAGACAGGGTTTGAGTTATGACATTTTAATTATAGTTATATAGAGATATTAATCTAGTCATAGTGTCAAAATGTCTTCTACTGATTGTCAGATTTGTAAATATGCTTTAGCCCAAGGTCAGACTTTGTCACCACAGAAAATGGACCTGTGTCTTTCTGTGCCCTCCTCCCCATCATTCCACTTTCTCCACCCTTTCTCTCCTTCCTGCCATGAACATGATTTTGCTTCCCCTCATCTCCACATGATTTCCTCACGCTGTTACCCCTTCCCACACAGGACTGTGACTCCGCCCTGCCCATGGCCAGGGAATGGACACCACCCTTGTTGTCCAGGCTGTTCCCACCCAGCCACACGTGCTGGGCACATCAGCCAGACAATCTGGCCAGCCAGGAGCTGCTGCAGTGCCCAGTGTCCAGCACAGCTCTGCCTCCTCCTCCTCCCCTACTGCCCTCACTTTGGAGCAGCTGCCAGAGCTCAGATTTTTCCACGGTAAATCCCTGTTTCCCAGCAGGTTTTGTCACCAAAAGGCTCCTGCAGGACTCCAGGGCCAGACCCAGCTGGCCACAGGCAGCACAGATGCACGTCCACATCCAGAGCTACAGCCCACCTCCCTTTCCTCCGTGGTGCTGCTGCTGCTCCACCTCCCTGTGGCCCTGGGTACACCCTGATGGCTTTGGAACCTTCTCTGAGCAGCATCCACAGCCTTCTGGTTCTTACACTGCCTGGAACACTGTGTCAGATCCACGGTGTTAAAGACCTTTCTTTGGCAATGAATAATCTGCTTTGACAGTTCATCTTTTCACCTCTGTGTCCATTAATAAATGTGTAAAGGAAATGTCATGTCTTAAAAAAAACCAACCAAACAAAAAACCCCAAAAGTAGTGTTTGTCTAAGTGCATGCTGTGATAATGAAGGAATATTATTGTTTTGCAAATACAACATATTCCCCAGTGTGTTTGCAACAAGTGGGGTGGAATCAGGAAAGTCTCCCAAAGCAGCTTGGGCAGGAAATGAATAATTAAAAAAAAGTCTGGATGAGCAGCATCCCTGTGAACAAATAGCTGTGTTTATGCCTGTCAGGGAATAAAAGGTAAACAAAAAGAAAGAAAGAAAGGAGCCCCTGTAGATCTGGAAGTCACTGCAGGATGTGCAGTGGTGACAGTCCTACGTTGAGACAACGCAGAGCGGTGGGGCCACGTGCTTGGTTAAAAATGACTGGCAAAAAGAGGTTCATTTCCCATATCTGCTGCTGATGTGAAGTATTACTGTCGGAGGGAGGATTTTCTTGGTGTGTATTAATGATTAGCTCCTTCCCTGGCATGTGCAGCAAGGGCAGGGTCCAAACTCCAAGCACTCCCGGTGGTACCGAGGGAGAGGGCCCAGCCCGCAGGGTGGCAGGGCTGGTCCCAGTCCCAGCTTGGGATCCAGTCCCAGCAGCAGCCCAGGGTGTGCCTGGATGTGCCAGGAGCCAGTGAAAATCCTGGGTGCAACCACAGCTTCTCCCAGAGAAGGCACAGGGAAAGATCCAGGGATTTGCAACGCAGCCCAAGAACGACCTCCGGGGTCTGCTGTGGTTTTGGCACTGTTGTTTTAGAACTGGTGGTCATGTCTTCGTACAGAGAGACATCCTCAGCTCTCAGACACCGCCCTGCGACTTCGCCTGGGCACCAAGGCTGCGGGCAGCCCAGCAGCTCAGGCTTTGCAGCAGCTCCACAACCCAATGCTTTGGTTTGGATCTAAGCGTTCAGTCGTACTTGGGTTAAAAAGTCTGAGCCAAGGGAGACCTTGCGCTCACAGACCGTGTTTTCAGGAGCTCCTGAGGCCACGTCCGGCTCCAAAAGCCACGAGGTGTGTCGGAGGCTGTGGCAGAGGAGACACACACCCAGACACGGCTCTGCCCCGCGAACCAGCCGCCTCTCCCCCAGCCCCGAGCAGCCAGGAAAATCCTCAATGCTCCAATCAGAGCACCTCTTTCCTCATCCCAAACCTTCTGCTGGCTTCTGATCATCCACCCCCCTCCTCATCACGCTCCCATTGGCTCCTAATTAGATGCAGCTGCAGGTAATTAGCGCCAGGCACCTGTGCTTGCCCGAAGTCCTTCTGCTTCCTGGCTCCATCAGCTGCGAGGGGCTCGGGGCGCGCCTGGAGCTCCCCTGGCTGGGGCTGGGATCAGAGCTGCCCTCCCGGAGGTGCCCCCTGCCCTGGGTCTCTCTGACCAGCCTGAGCTCGCCAGGGTTTGTGTCACCAAATCCATTGATCGGAAGGTGATCGATCACAGCGGGGCACGTGGCACCTTTTTATTGCCTCGAGGATGCCAACCCGGGCAGGTCTGGCCCTGGGAGGGCTGTGGTCAGTGCTGCCGGGCAGGGCAGGCGGCTCTCGCCCTGCCTGCCTCTGCCCCCGTGGAATTCACAGAGGGAAGCAGCTCTGCAGCCTTTTGCTCGCCCTTTCTGCAGCCCCAGGGAAACAGCTGTGCACTGAGAAGTCGCTGTGGTGCTGATGGCATGAGATACCAGGAGTGGGCCAAGAAGAGCCCAGGAAATTACCTGGCTTGTGAATGCTATTTATTTATTTATTTATTTATTGCATCTTTTTTTTTCCACGCACTTTCAGGAGGCAGGAGATTCTTAATACGGGGAGAATTGGTACATTAACCTCACATTTTTGCTACTGAAAGGACTCTCTGGTCTGACTTCTACAGGAGATGTTTTGACAACAAAACAGTGCAGCTATGATTAGTCCGATAAAAGGGAGCCAGAGTTGGAGTATTGATGGTATGTGCATCTAGGCTCTAGTTACAAAATGGGCTTTTAACCACATTTTCCCTTGTGAATTCCTGTTATCAGAGGCCATCTTAAACGAAAAAAAAAAAAAAAAGAGAAGAAGGACAGGCAACCTTTCTTTTTCATTTTAGATGGGGATGTTTCTTGTATTTCTTTATGCTTATGAAAAATGAACCATTAATAATTCTGGCCAGAACCACACAGTGAGCAGTGCAAAGCTCCTCACTCAGCTCCACTGCCCCATGCTGGGAGCAGAAGCAGCCATGAACCTCTGGAGCTCCTGGCTGCAGCTGTGGTTTCGTGAGGGAGCTCAGCAGTCCCAAAGGATTCTATCCAACAGACTTTCCAAGCTTCTTTTCTTCTTTTTTTCTTTTTTTTT
>VZRX01017403.1:282-13007 GCA_013398075.1 Notiomystis cincta
AGTGAAGGAGAGGGATGGACCCCGGCAGTGAGGGACAGGGTTGAGTCCCGGCAGTGAGGGACAGGGATGGACCCCGGCAGTGAGGGACAGGGATGGACCCCGGCAGTGAGGGAGGGGATGAGTCCCGGCAGCGAGGGACAGGGATGGCTCCTCGTGGCCGGGAGAGCCCCGGGGGACGCAGGCAGCGCTCCTGCCGGGAGTCAGGATGGAAATGGATGTGGCCGCACGCGGTCGTGTTCTTTCTTCCACAGAAGATTGTCCTAATCGCGCGAAATGCAACAATATTGGCAAGGAACGGGCCTTTCTGTCATTTCCCCGCGATCTCCTTTATTAGGTTAAAGGCGGGAGGGAGGAGCAGCCCCCGGGGCGGCCGGGCGGGCAGAGGTCAGCGCCGCGCTCAGAGCGGCTCGGGGCCCTCCTGGCCTCCGCAGCGGCTGCAGCGAACTGGGGGCTAAATGTGGCCCCAAAGGAGCACCCGGCAGGCCCGGGGTGAGCTCCCAGCCGAGCCCAGGGCTCAGTGGGACGGGGCAGGGGAACACTGGGGCTTGGGAGGGGAAAGATGCCATCCGCCCGCTGGGAAGGGAAAGGGGCTTGAGGAGCGGCGGCAGGGAGCAGAAACGGGATGGATTCAGACTGGAATATGGCCCAGATTTGTGCAGGGAATGAGCCATCAGGTCAATCCATCCAGGGACAGGGCTGGCTCTGTGCTGTGCCAAGATAAGGTTTTTAGAGAGATATGTGAGATGAGGAGATACAATCTTGATACAGATGGGTGAGGCTTTTGCTCTGGTTGCAGAAAAGCTCTGTCTCTGTTGGGTTGTGGCTCCCTGTAGCCCAGGAGCTGGCTGGGAGCACAGACACCTGCTCTCCTGTGTGCTGCAGCTGCCTGGGGCAGGGCAACAGCCCAGGCAGGGCAGTTTGCACCAGGGCAGAGGGGTCTGGCTTCACCGTGCTTTGTCCTGGTCATACAGCTGGAGAAGAGGGCCCCTGTGAACCCACCTCTGGGGATGTGTCCAGGAGCAGCACTTGGCTGCTCTCTTTTGACAGGGGCAGAGCTGCATTATCCCACTTTTTCTCAGGATTTGTATTTTCAGTACTTGAGCAGGTGCTAAAAAGCACCCAAAATGTTTCACAGTTGTTTATTGCCCTGGTATGTGATTTTGGCCACATTTAGACAAAATTAGACATTTGAAACAATGCACACTTGGAGGTTCTGTTTCCAGTGAAGCTGCAGGACACTGTAAAACCTGGGGGTCCTGAGCATACACGGCAGCAAAGCCACAAGCTGACATCACGCAGAGCATCCTGACTCCTCTCTGCTTTCCTTCTGAGGGGTGAGGCAAGAAAGACTTGTCAGCAATGATTTCCTGAGTGATTTTCAAAGGCCCGTGACTCCCTCCCTTATTAGTTTTAATAAAGAGTCACTGCTCCCTAAGCTCACTCAGAAAATTATTACCCATCAGCAAGACAAAAGACAAACACATGAGCTATTGACAGCAGCACAGCGAGCCCCTCGTGACGCCTGTTAAGAGACAAGAGCTGCCTTTTTTCCACTGCCCACCTGAAGTTCGGTTCTTTTTGAGGATCTGTGCTCTGCCAAGCCCTGTGGGCTCACCTGTCAGACTTTGGAATGGTTTGGGTTGGAAGAGACTCCAAAGATCATCCAGTTTCAGCCCCTGCCGTGGGCAGGGTCACCTTCCTCTAGAGCAGGTGGCTCCAAGCTCTGTCCAACCTGACCTGGAACCCCTGCCTTGCCTGGGCACTTTGTGACGATGGGAGTCCCACACACAGCACCGTGTGGGACCAGGAACTCGTGCCTGTGAACCACCACAGGCCGTGGTTCAGCCAGGTTTGTCCCTGGCACTTCTGCAGACTCTCCAGGAGAGTGGGGCAGGGACAGGGATGGGAGGGGTGGCCACATCCTGCTGGGGCTGGGGCAGCCCACGGGAGCCCTGTGCTGGGAGAGAGAAGAGCAGCAGGGCTGGAGCACCAGGGTGGCTCATCCTTTGGGCTCAGGGCTCGGGGTCACGGGCCAGCTCCGTGGAATCACAGAGCCATGGAGAGCTTTGGGTTGGAAAAGCCCAGGAAGAACAACGAGTCCAACCATTCCCCCAGCACTGCCAAGGCCACTACTAAGCCACGTCCCCAGCAGTGGGGACTGTGCCAGGCAGCTCGTACAGCAGGACCTGATAAAGATCAGGTTTGCCAAAAAATCCACTTCTAGGAAATACTGAAATCCACTGGTTTGCTCCCGTGGATGTGACCAGCCAGGACACCATGGGCTGATGTGAGGAGACATCCTCAGGACCCTGCTGGGGAGCGTGGCTGGGCACTGGTGCAGTCCACATGCTGTTACATGGCCACAGCACTGGAGTTTAACACACCAAAACTGATTCCCAGCATTTTATGAAATTTAGATTTTCTACCCGTCAGCTTGGAAAAAATGTGGTCATAATGCTGAGATCCTGGAGTTTGGAGGGGAAGGAGGGGGACAGGAATGGTTTGGATTTGGGGAACAGAGGCTGAACATGCAGCTGTGTGTGGTCAAGCTGCTATTGATGCTTGAGAGTTTCCAATTGCTGGTAATGGACTGGGGAAAAAGGATAATGTGTTTGATCGATCAGCATGGACAAATTTCATTTAGGGGATCAATAACAGTTTATACTTGACAGAGCAGAGGGACCACATTTATTTTTCCCTTTGATTGAATAAATGTTTTCAATGAAAGTGCAGATGTAAAGCAATCCCAGCCATTCCCTCACCGGAGGCACAGCTCCATGCCCGCTGTTGCTGCAGGCCAAGTGTATTTAAGAGGAACCCTGGTGCCTGGGCAGCCAGGGGCTGGTGCTGCTGCACGCAGCTCAGGGGCACTTCATCAGGGCAAAGGCATGGAAAGGGCACAGCATGGTTTTCCTGACTCCCAGCACTACGAAATACCAAAAAGAGACATCACTTGGGCATGTTTTGCAAGGATGGGGGGAAAGGGGAAGATTTTTTTCTGAGTTTTTTTCCCTTTTCTGTATCGAGCATAATTCCTTTGAGCCTCTAAGAAGACGTGGGAGGGCAAACATGCTGAGGAAACAGCCCCAGCTCTGCTAACATGTGTCACCTCCGCTCCCAAGCAGCCACCGCGTCTCCAGGCTCTCCTGTGGCACATCAGGGACCAGTGGGCTGGCCCAGGGGCTGCCAGGGGCTTGGCTGTGGGCACTGCAGTGTCCTGGCATGGCCGTGGGGCCCAGCTGGCCCTGGCTTCTCCCCTTGGCACAGTCCCACTGCCCATGGACAGGTGGCTCTGGTTTCTCCCCTTGGCACAGTCCCACTGCCCATGGACAGGTGGCTCTGGTTTCTCCCCTTGGCACAGTCCCACTGCCCATGGACAGGTGGCTCTGGTTTCTCCCCTTGGCACAGTGCCACTGCCCATGGGAAGCCGTGGGTGTGCCCTGCTGGCCAGGAACACGGGGCCCAGCCCTGCTCCCCTGTGAGAGCAGCCTGGGGGCTCACGGGTACCCTCACACAGGCTTCTCCTGTCAGCAGGGTCACTCGGGGCAATCTGGTGACATTCCACATTGCCCAACCCTCCCATCCCCAGCCGGGCACCATCTCAAAACCATCTGCCTCTTCTGCCACGTTAGCAGTGCTCCAGAAGCTTCAGAATCTCCAAAAATTCCCCCTTGGAGCAGATCCACGCTCCAGCAGAGTGGACAGAGCTGGTTCATCACCATTCCCAGCCCCTCAACCAGGCTGAGGTGGGGACATGGCATCCCTGCCCTCCTTTCCAGGGCAGGGGGCGTGGGACACCATCCAGGAGGATCCCAGTGCTACTGGAGATCTGCTGGCTTCCCACGGGCCCCGAGGTCACCGTTACCTGGAGATGGCCACGGGCCTTGCGGGGTTTGCCTTCTGCAAGAGGAGCTTTGAGTCTGGGGAAGGAGGGTGGGTTTCAAGGAGGGGAAGGGGAGAGTGGGTGCCTCTCTGTGCCGTGGGTCTGCAGGCGCTCCAGGTGAGCGCTCCCACTCCTGCCAGGCACCTTCCACTCACGTGGTCTAACAAGAGTGTCCCTGAGCCTGAGCTGGGCATGCTGAAATCCTGTCCTTCACTGTTGTCAACGTTGACTTTGACTTTCCTGCTCAGGACAGCTCTCATCTCCCTCCATGGTTTGGGTTTGCTTCATCAGACCAGAGGAAGACTGGCAGGAATTGGCTTTTTTTGGACTATTTTAGGCCCGTTGCTGTATTTTAGGCTGGCTCAGCAGGCAGCCCCTGCTGACCGAGCACCATGGCCCCAGCAGCAGCTGCTCCTGTAGGGGCTCTCAGGTCTGGGTGGGCTCCTTTTGGAACACAGAATTTCCCCCCGTTTTGTTGTTGTGTTTTATGAACTCTCTCTAAGAGAGGCTTAAAATCAAATTTGGCTGGTGGCAGATCGTAATTAAGTTCCAGATGACGCAGATGATAACTTTCCCTTGCAATATGGAGCAAATGCCAGCAATAAATGCAGCCAGCTCCGAGCTGCAGATGCACCGGCTCGTTCGTGAGCTGCCTGGCTCGCCGAGGCGGGAGCGCCGGCACCGCGGAGCCGCTTCCCGGCAGGCCCGGTGGCCCGGTGACTGTTCCAGGCAGGCAGCTCGGAGCAGTTTAAATGCATATTGTCTGTGTACGTTTCAGGGAGGCAAATGCCACGCTGCAGGGCCTGCCACGTCAGATGATGAAGTCTTCAAGTGGCAGGCGCAGGGTGGCTGCGCGGCGAGCTGGGGGCCGTGGCCGCCCTCCGCCAGGACACACCACCCACCGCCTCTGATCTGGCTCTGCCAGGGGCGTTCACTCAAAAATGCAAATACCTTAAACATATGTGACTTAAGGATATTCAGATGGGGAAGCAGAACGCGTTTCCTGCCGTTCTCTTTCCCCAGTGACTTTCCAAATGAAATGCTTAATGGGGGAAGAGGGAAGAGACGGAATAAATAATAATAATGATGATGGAGATTGCTTACCTTATTCTCGTCACGATTGTCTAGCACCTTTTTGTCAATGGCATGCCCTATGCAAAGAGTCATCTCCCAGCTGAATTAAGTTTGTGATATTAATAAAGAAAACGCTCGGTAAGTGGCTTGTCAGCTTTGTTTCATCCCGTGCCTGATGTCTAGCATGGAGATAATGCATCTATGACCTTATTTTATACATAACCTACTGCAGTGCACATGGAATCGGGAAGCTTTCAGGAGTCTTTTCTTCTGCCTTCAATAAATTGTAAAACCAGACCTTTTAAAATCCTGCCTATTGCACTTTGTGGTGACCCGACTTCAATGCAGAAGCCATTGGTTGACTTTATTTTTATCCTTGCAGGAAAAATAGTTGTTTGTAAAACTCAACAAGCATAAAACAATATGCTTCAGGATTATAAATAGCATTTGAAAAGGTTTGGAGATTACACACTCTGGCCTGAAAGACTACAGGGCAAAATTCTTCATCTTCATCCAGTTAAATGAGTTTTGATAAAGGAAGGACAGTCAGAGCTTCAGGATGTGGCCAATAATAACTCAATAAATCAGCAACGATGCGATCTGATGGTGTTCAGCTTCCTTTCAACTCATAATCAGCGAGCACTTAATTGTTAGAAGTTGTGTAATTACAGCACAGCCGTGTGGGGCTGTGCGTTCTGTGTCACCCTAATTTCCTGTATTTGTGGTGTCGGGGCTTTCATCAGGAGCTGGGATCAAACTGCTGCTCATCAAATGAGTTGGGAGGCTGAGGCACATTCCAGAGGTGTCTGAGAGGCACCTAAAGGGATGCAGAGTCCTCAATGCACTGACAGGGAAACAGAAAATACAGCTCTTTCTGTGTGCATTTGTGTGGGTATTCGGAAAACTGATCCTGGAGTTGCCAGAACTAAATGCACAAGATGAAAGGATCAGGTGAATTAATGCAGCAAAATTGCAGATGGTTGGATTAGATGCTCTTCCAACCGTGATGATTCTGTGATTCTGTGAAAACAGCGGGGAGATCACAATGGAGCAATGCTGCCTGCACCTGTTGGTGTGCAAGCTCCCCTCCACCCGTGCATGCCACCTCTCTATCCAGCTGGAGAAAGTGTATCCCCATGGCCACAGAAATGGCATTTGGGCTGGGTTTGGGCAGGGCCAGGTGGTTGTTTGTGAGGTGAACAACAGGCCCAGACAGAACAAAGCCAACATGAATGGCAAGTGGGGGGGTTTAAGTCCAGCTGGCCACTGAGCCCCCCCAGCCTCTCACTCACCTCCCAGTGGGATGGGCAGAGAACTGGGAGAGGAAAAGTGAGAAAACTTTGGGTTGAGCTAAAAGGTAGTTTAATGGGACAAAAAAGGATGAAAATAATAATGATACTGGTAAAAGAAGTCAAATAAAGGAACAAGTGATGCACAACACAGTCCCTCACCGTTCACTGACTGATGCCCCGCAGTTCCAGAGCAGTGGCTCCCGGCCTCTTTTCCCCCCACTAAGCATGATGCTGTGTGGTATGAAACATCCCTTTGCCACTTGGGGTTGGCTGTCCCAGCTCCTTGTGCCCCCCAGCCTACTCACTGGAAGGGATGAGAACCTGAGAAGTCTTTTCCTTAGCAGAAATGTTCCTTAGCCACCACTGAAACCATCGCTGTGTTATCAATGTTCTTCTCATGCTAAATCCCAAACCCAGCCCTGTACCAGATACTGGGAAGAAAACTAACTCCATCCCAGCTGAAATGAGGAGAGCAGGACCCTGTGCTTGCCCTGCTCCTGCAGAAGCTGTGGCTTCCCCCGAGGGTGCTGCAGGTGTTCCAGAGCTCCAGCTCCATCCCCACCTACCAGTGGGCTTGCCGTGCTCATGGCAGGTTTGTTCCTGCAGCAGACATTGTGCTGTTCCAGAGCATCCATTTTTCCTTCTGGACCATTTTCCTCCCTTAGCTTTGGGGTTATTTGTGCATGTTCATCAGAGCAGTCAGAGCTGGCTGTCCCTGACACCTGCCTCAGGTTGTGAGCGCCTGTCACCGTTGTGCTGCATCGAGTACGCGCTGCTGAAAAGTCGAGGAGGGGAGAGGAGAGGTGCTCCTGCTCCTGCTGCCACCTCTCAGTCACACCAGGTTGTGTCCAGGAGAGAATGCTGCCAGGAGGGAGCTGCCAGGAGGGAGCTGCCAAGAGGGAGCTGCCAGGAGGGAGCTGCCAGCCTTCAGCCGTGCGGGTGGCACCGGCAGGGCCCGGCACAGGGAGACTCCACACACACAGCACAGCTCTGGCAGCGAATCCACCCCAGCACTTGCCAGCGTGCCCGTGTTTCTCTGAGGGCATCTTCCACTGCTCTGGAGCACCTGCAGGGCCTGCAGTGTGTGTTGTGTGAAGGTGAAGGTGAGACCTGCTCTGTTCACCATCTGCTGGTGGTGTGGAAAACAGGAAGAGCCATCCCACCCTCAGGAATTGAGCCCTGGTGACACCAGGGTTGGCCCAGCCACCTTTTCTGGATGCCAGCCCTGCAGGAATCTGAGACACAAAACCTTCACGTGTGTCTGAGGAGCAGCGTGAGGGCTGTGTCTCTCACCTTGGAAGGGCATGAGGGGGCAGGTTGCCCCAGCAGCTGTGCTGTCCCTGGATCCCTGGAAGTGTTCCAGACCAGGCTGTACAGGACTTGGACCAACCTGGTGTAGAGGAAGGCGTCCCTGCCCATGGCAAAGGGTGGAATGAGATGAGCTTTAAGACCTCTTCTCCACCTGGTACAGTCTGGAAAACCTCAGGTGGCCACAGAATGAGCTGAGCAGTGTTTCTGCAAGTGCTGCAGCTTGGTCCTGATGCACGAACAGACCCTGGAAGACCCCGCAAAGAGCTCTGGAAGGCTCTGAAGGGTAATGCTCCTGTGACAGCATCTCCACAGCTGATGCCAGTGGGGAGCAACCTCCCTGGAGACAGCATGGGAGGTGCTTAGGGTGGCCCAGGACGATGCTGTGGTGACAGTGTTTGCCCCAGCAGTCGCCACGGTAGGGGATGAGAGGCTCACAACCTGGACAGAGGCTGCCCAGCCAAGCTGGGGAGGCGAACAGTGTCAGGAATGTCCCTGCCCTGACGGCCAGGAAAGGTCTCCTCCCCTGATGTGACGCGTCTCTGGCCCCCGCCCGACGGCAGCCGGGTCCCTCAGCACCTCGTGGGGGCCGGGGCCAGGAGCGCGGTGCTGCTGCTGCCGAAGCCGCGTGCCAGTGAAAAGGAGCATCTGCCGATCTGTGGACACCGAGGAGCTCGCTGTGACATTTGGGTGACATTTCACTCTGTGCCCGGACCAATTCTCTCTCACCTGGCTGTGTGGCTGCCAGGCACGAGGAGGGGGCCTGGCGAGGGGGCGATGCCCGCTGGGAAGGGCCGGGGCCAGCACAGGTGCCCTCCGGGCACACGGAGCGCCCTGGCTGGGCACCGGCAGTGGCCAGGCGGGGCCCCTGCGCCAGCCTCCCTGCATGGCCCGAGGGAGGATGAGCCTGCTCTCGGCCGAGCAGATGGCCCAGGAGTGGCACTCAAAGGGCTCTGCTGCCATTTGTGCTCCCGAGCGGGGTTTGCAGAGCAGCAAAGGCTGGAGGAGCCGCCCTCGCCTGCCAGAGAGCGGCAAACCACAGAGCCGGCATCCCGGCGTGTCCCAAACCCAGAGTATTCTCCGTGAGAAAAATGTCACCGTGGCTGAGCAGCTCTGTCCCCACGCGTCCACGAACAGCCCGCAGGGAGCAAGGGGCAGAGCGGTGATTTGGGAATGCTGGAGGAGGCATCAGGAGCCGCGGGCTGAGGTTTGGGCGCCTCTCACCAGGAGTACCCCGGGCTGGGGGCTGGAGGGGTCACATCGTGCACCCCGGACCTCGGAAGAGGCAGCAGCAGAACAGCAGCAGCCCAGCGAGGGCGGGGAGCAGCACAAAGCTCGCGGTGGGACCCGTCAGGGGGCTGCAGGCGTCACTCCGAGCCATCGCTGGCTCCTGGTGCAGCCGGGGCCGTTCACATCCCATTCCCTGGGCACCCTGGAGTGTGAGCTCGGCCCTTGGACAGGGGAGCGGCTCCTGCATCTCACACTGCGGCTGCCCCTCAGTACCCCAAAGCCACCTCCTCCCACCGTCACCCCGCGACCTGCCAGACCCCACGGGATCCTTGCTGCACAGTGGCGGAGTTTTGTGGTCTGAAGTCAGAACCGGTCTGAAATCCTCCATGAGGTGGGAAGGAGGTTGAATCTCTTGCTTTATTGCACAAGAAAAATCCTGCATTTTGCCGGTGTTATGAATTAGCAGAAATTAAAGAATAGGGTTGTCTACACATCGCTTGGAAATTGTTTACAGCAAATAATGAAGCAAGGCAGGAGCGTTGCCAGCGGCCGGGTCTGGAGACGCTGTATCCATTATTAATTAAAATAGAAGTCAGCTCTTTGCAGCGCCTGTAGCCCGTGGGTATCCAGCGTGCTCCACTTGATTGAATCAGGTACTGGCAGCACAGGCATTTTTTATTTTGTGCTGGAAGGGATAACAAAAATGTAAAGCTGTTTTCTGCTACTTCATTTGAAAAAATATTATTTTGGAATGAAAGCACAGCAGCTGCAGCAGCTGGGCAGGAACAGCTCGGGTACCTCTGCTCTGGAGCTGAGCACGGGGGCTGCGTCCCCGGCAGCTCCCCAGCCAGCAGCCAATTCCTCAGCCATGGGAGGCACTGGGGCCGGGCCTGGGGAGGGCAATTCACCCCAGCAGGATTTTGGGTTCTCCCCTAATAATGAGATTTCCACCCTTCTTGTGTGGAAGAGTCAGCAGATGGCTGAAGTCACAGAATCATAGGATGGTTTGGGTGGGAAGGGACCTTAAGAATCAGAAATGTAGCCCAGCCCCTGCCACGGGCAGGGACAGCTTCCATTAGACCAGGCTGCTCCAAGTTTCTCTTTGGTCAAACCAATTCATGTCTGGCCCATTCCCAAAGGTCACGTGCCCTTTTGTTCTTCTTTTCCAGGGAAAAATAAAAAGAAAAAGAAAGAGAATTACCTTTTTGGATCTATTTTGAAGATAATAAAGGAAACAAATATTTTTCCTGCTTGAAACAAGAAATCACAATCCTGAATCTCTGAAGGAGCAGCAGCAGCAGCATCACCGTGATGTGTGAGGGCTGGAAGAGGGAGGGCAGAGCCTTTCCCTGCCCAGAGCAGGTTTGGCTCACAGCCCCCATCACAGGGCAGAGATTGGGTGCCCACCCTGCCACTGCCAGCTCGGAGCCACAGTAGCTTCTGGCATCAGGAAAATAGCTTTTCCCCCATGGAAAAGTTCAGGGTTTATTTTTTCCCCCATGAATAGGAGGAGACAGAATCACTGCACTTGAAGTCCCCCTGCAGCTGGTGTCCCCAGCCAGGTGGCAGGGATGCTCAGCCTGGGGGATGGCAAAGTTCCCGGGATGCTTTGGCCTCTGGGGGCAGCAGCTTCCAACCCTTTCCCAAAACCTCTGGGCCTGAGCTGATTTCCTGCAATAAAGGTGCAAAATCACCCTGTGAGGAGACACCTCAGCCATGGGGCTCAGTCACAGCTCCAGGGACCCAATCACAGCCTGTCAGGCTAAGCAAGGACATCTCCAAGGGCTCCAGCACACACATGGGATTTCCTGCCACAACTCCCTTTGTTTCAATAATCTGAAATACAATAATATTTTAATATTATCTGTTTTATTGTTCAATTATTAATATTTATAATTAGGTATACAAAAAAGACACATTGAATGGGTAATGCCTCAACCTGGCATCGCTGGAGTGACCTTAAGTTACAGAATTTCCTGACTTCTAAATGCTTGATCTTGCAACACGAACATTGCACCAACACAGAGGGGTTTGCATTTAATTTTATAAAGGCCAGGGGGGAAATAAGCTATTTCTCTGCTGCCCAGACCTGAAATCCATGCTCAAGTGCACATCGGGTCAGCCCCTAACCAGCTGCAAGCACACAAGCCAAGTTATTGGATTTCTGGATGATGAATAGAGATCAGGAAATGCACCTGCCTGACTGCAGGGGGATTTGCATGAAAATGAAGATCCCGTACACCTGCGTACGTGAAATATTGATGAAGGGAATGGAGCGCGCGAGTGCAAACCCCACCGCGCCGGTCCCCGAGGGAGCCCTGCGCAGCCCAGCTCTCCCTCCGCGGGAGCAGAGCACGAGGAGAAGCTGAGCTCCAGGCCCGCATTACCGGGCCCGTTTCCTGGCACGGGAAAGTTCAGCTCTGGCGGGTCGGTCGGGCCGGGCCGGTGAATCCCGCTGGTCCCCTGCGCCGCGCCCCGAGGGCTGCGGAGCTGAGCAGCACCACGGCCACGCCGGCCAGGGCAGGGCAGGGACAGGAGTCCCGAGCACATCGTGCCCTGGGGGTGCTGCCCCTGCCGGGATTCCCATCCCCGGGAGCCCTGCTCTGCCCCAACGCCGCGTCCCGGGCGCGCTGCGGTGCCTCGCCGGCAGCTCCGCCGCGCCTGGGTCGGAGCCGGGGTCCCTGCGGCTCGGGCAGCAATGGCCCAGGTGCACGCAGCCCTTCCGAGGCCTCCCACACGCCCCTCTCTGACTCGCGTGTCCTGGCGGAGCACGAACCCCGCGGGAGGGGCAGAGCGCGGCCCCAGAGCCGCCGTGCCCCCCGCCCTCCCCAGTGCCCCCAGCGCCGTGCCAGGGCACAGCCGGGCAGCGGCCCCTGCCTGGGCCTGGGCAGCACAGGTGAGGTCGGGACCCCCGACCCTGGGAGAGCAGAGAGACCAACCCAGCAGGCAGGAGAGCCAGCCCTGGGAGGCTTTAATTGTGGGGCTAATTAATCAGCAGGTGCTAATGAGCAGATGCCAGTTGGCGTCCCACGAGCCCTGCACTGAGCGCGCTGTCATGGGACGGCCCCGTCTGCGCCTCAGCGGGCCCCGGGGTGTCCCTGTGGCCCCGGGGTGTCCCTGTGGCCCGGGGTGTCCCTGTGGCCCCGGCTCCGGGGTGTCCCTCACCGGGACCCACGGCAGCAGAGCGTTTGCCTCGCAGGCGGCCGCAGTGTCTGCTGCGCGGATGGGACTGCCCTGCCCTTCCCAATCGAGCTGTTCACACCCCCAGGGATGTTGTTCCAGGTGTTAATTATCTTTAATTATCTCCACATAATAAACGCGTGCATGTGCCACCGGCCTGGCCTGGCATTTGCTGTTTTTCCAGGGCTCTCAGTTTGGTGGAAGAAAGAGACGTCTCTCTCCTAGAGGTGCTGAAGTCCCTTTGGAATTCCCAATGCTGCCGGAGTATTCCGGGTTCCATAACCCACCCAGCCCTCTGCGTTTCCAGCCCTACCACACCTCTGCTCTTTCTCCAGCATCCCAGCTGATTTGGGTGCTGCTTTCCAGGATGTTCCAGTGTCCAGAGGGCAGTGTCCGGCTGCTGCTCTGAGCGACCAACGCTTGGATCTCCTCTCCTCTCCTCTCCTCTCCTCTCCTCTCCTCTCCTCGCTAATATTGCCTGCATTGAAGTGTTTTTCTACCCAAAAAGGGGAATGTTTCCAAGTAGATTTCTCACAGGTTTTATATTCCCTTTAATTTAGGAAAACACATATAAATAGCAGAAGGTACATTCCATGTGTACACAACCACTTCCCAGCGGCTTTGTTGTTGTGTGAGAGGAACAGAACGTATTGGTGCTAATTCCAGCCTGCTGGATCCCTGGGGAACAAGGCAGGAGCTGCTGTGGCTGCTGAGCCTTGGGGCTGCACATGCTGGGGTGAGGGACGGCGGCTGGGGAG
>VZRX01017403.1:13064-24226 GCA_013398075.1 Notiomystis cincta
GACAGTGGCGAGGGACAGTGTCTGGGGAAAAGGGACAGTGATGGGGACAAGGGACAGCAGCTGTGGCCGGGCTCCCAGGCCTTGCTGTGGGTGGAGGGTGGGAGATGCCTCGTGGAGCCAGTCACTGCCTCCACACTGTCTGTGGCTGAGGGGCAGTGGGGCTGAGGGGACAAGAGCCACAGAGTGGAGCCTTGCGGGGCCCTCGGATGCTCCGTCTTAGTGGCAGAGCCCTTAAAGAATCACAATTAATTAAGCATTATTTTTAAATTAGTGGGAATTTTCCTGCATCAGGGCAGCCTCATGCCATGGCAACCAGGGCTTTCCCACGGCTCAGTCCTGCAGAGCTGCTTCCCAGGAGTGGCTGCTGCAGCTCCAGGGGCGGGTGGCACAGCCGTGCCAGCGGGGGCAGTGGCAGGGTCCCGCGTGTCTCACGGCGCCACCTTTGGCCTTCTGCTCTCCCTGGAGGTGTCCCCACCCCTGCTCCCTGGCCCTGGGGCTCCCCTGGCTCCCCAGCCCTCTGTGTGGAAGGGATCAGCACCTCCAGACTCCTCAGCTTCCAGGGGAGGATGAGAATTGCAGGGACTCGTGGCAGGCAGCTCGTACAGGAATGAAAGTACGTATTGTAAAGGGACCTTCCGAAACAGTCGGCTGGCAAATACCAGTGATAACTATTTTAATTCATCTCCTCTGACATGAATAGGAACTTTTTCTTACAACTGAATATAAATAGAAGTTGGACATAGCATTACTATATGAATAAATGAATTAATCAATCAATGACAAAAACACACTATGTAATCAAAAGATTTTTCATGTTAAGATTAATTTAGTGTAATACACACCTAAATATTACATAAGCCCCCTTGACAGTGAATTATAGGGCTGGTGGTTGGAAGGGAGCGGGCTGTGTGGAGTGGGAGGGTGGGGCAGGGCTGGGGAGGGGTCCCACCCTGGCTGCCATGGCACAGGAGATGCTGCACCCTGCTCCCCAGGCAGTCACTGTCCCTGAGGGGCCAAGGGCCAGGCCTGCCACACCTTGTTCTCCCAGCGCCAGGGTGGGCTGGGGCACAACCAGGAGCCACAGGGGGTCCTTTCCTTCCGTTCCTTAAGGAATTGTGTTTGTACAGTCAGAGTCCCTGAACGGTTTGGGTTGGAGGGGACCTTAAAGCTCGTGCTGCTCCACCCCAGGCCATGGGCAGGGACACCTTCCACCATCCCAGGCTTCTTTAAGCCACATCCAACCTGGCCAGGGGCAACCTGTGTCATGGCCTCAGCACCCTCATATGGGAAAATTCCTCCCCAATATCCATCCAGCCCAGCCCTCTGGCAGTGGGAGCCATTCCCTGTGTCCTGTCCCTCCAGGCCTTGTCCCCAGTCCCTCTCCAGCTCTCCTGGAGCCCCTTCAGGCCCTGCAAGGGCTCTGAGCTCTCCCTGGAGCTTTCTCTTCTCCAGGTGAACACCCCAGCCTGGCTCCGGAGGAGAGCATCTGGGAGCATCTCTGTGGCCTCCTCTGGACTGGCTCCAGCAGCTCCACGTCCTGCTGATGTTGGACCCCGAGCTGGAGAAACTGCTCCCCTCTCAGCCTGCTGCCCACACTGTTTTATGTTCTATATATTTTCTTAATTATACATATTTTCCCATTTTTTCCATGGCTGTTCCAGGTGGAGTGAAGGATAAGTGATATTTTCACTTACCCTGCAGACAAGGGCCACAGGTTTTGGACTTTGTCCTTGCAAGCCCACGAGAAGCTGAACATTCCTGTGGCATCGGGCACTTCCCTCCTCAGGGAGCGGTGGCAGCTGAGGCTCTGCTCCTTCCAGAGCTGGCATGTAAGGCTCTGCCTGCACAAGTTAATTAATCTAATGAGGCAACTTCTCTCGATATGTTATGTGTTCTGTATGCTTTTTCCCAGCAAACGATCACACTTCCTAAAAATATAATCTTCATTCTTCACTTGAAGTTACGCCTGGAAGTGGAGGTTGGAGAAATTCAGCCCTGAAAGAAAATGTGATTTCCTCGCAGTGAGCATAATGAAGCATATGGAGCTGCTCCCAGGGGAGGCAGCACACCCCGGGGCTCCGTCACTGCAGCAGGGTCACACGGCCACGGGGCACCCACCGTGTCCTGCCCGGGCTCGTCCTGTCCTGGCTCGTCCTGTCCTGGCTCATCCTGTCCTGGCTCGTCCTGCCCGGGCTCGTCCTGCCCTGATTTGTCCTGCCCTGGTTTGTCCTGCCGGGACTTGTCTTGTCCTGGCTCGTCCTGCCCTGATTTGTCCTGCCCTGATTTGTCCTGCCGGGACTCGTCCTGCCTGCTGCTCCCCGGGGAGCTGCTCCCTTGGGGACATCCACGCATGGATGTGCCCTCCCTGCCCAGAGCTGCTGTAGAGCGTCGGATCCACAGGGATCTCTGACCCACAGGGATCTCTGACCCACAGGGGTCTCTGGCCCACAGCGATCTCTTACCTGCATGTCCCAGGCCATCCAGGCAGTTCCAGGCTGCTGAAGGGCCAGGGGAGCAGTGAAAGGCGCTGTGGGGTTTATTTGCTCAGTGCTGGCAAGATGACACCGTCAGGGGAAGAACCTTTTGATTTTGCATTTATGTTGTCTATTGATTTCCTTTAAAGCAGTGACATGGGCTATTGCTAATACCTGTCTAGTTAATACTTAATGGCAACTCCACTCTCACAGCTCAGGAGCAGCTGTGTAATGAGCACAAGAAAACATTCCTCTGTGCATCTAAAGCTTTCTTTCTTTTTCTTTATTTCTAATCCAACTTTGCATAGATCTCAGCTGATAAATTGGAGGGATGAGGATCAGATTTGACATCCCAGGAGGCTCTTGCCAGGGGGGCTGAGGTTAGACTTGCCCTGCTGGTGTTGCCAGAGACAGAGCCGTCGCATTGGGTGATTTTCTTTTGGTGACAAATTTCTCTACGGAATTATCTGCATCAGCACAGAAAGTGAGACAAGATTTCCCTGTGGCCAAAAGCATCCTGCCCATGAGAGCACCCCGCAGGAGGAGGGATGCCGGCGCTGCAGTGCTCGGGGGTCCGGGACGCGCTGGTGCTGGCACAGCCGATGCCCCGCCCGGCTGGCCGGGGAGTGCCGGCTCCTGGCTCCGGGTCAGCGTGGGAGGAGGGTGTGAGGGAGGTGATGGCTGGGGATGGAGGCAGGGCTGCACCCCCGCGGAGCTCTGAGCAGTGACATCAGTCTCCTTGCAGGGCTTCCTTCAGAGACACTGATGGCTCCGCATGGAGCAGAAACTTTCCTTTTTCTGGCCGATGGATTTGCCAGCCCCCTTTGGATTAACATGAAATCTTCAGTTCCGTTTGCAACCTGCTGCTGCTGAAGTTTTTGAACTTTTTATGACATGAGGAATTTTGGGTGGAGGCAGGTGGACACGGGATGTGGGAAAGGATTTGAAATGAAAATGTTTGACGGTGGGAGAGCAGGAAAACACAAGGAACGCCATGGAAAGATGGAATTAGAGCAGCCAGGAGGGGGAGGAAGTGTTCTTTACTAGGGGATGGAGACGGAGGAGAACTCGGTGGCTGAGCCCAGCACGGTGGGAGCCGCAGGATCCACGGGGGCTGGGGCCGGGGATGAGCTGCTCCCGCTCAGGGATCACAGTCGGGATCGGTGGGGGCACCCAGTGCCTCCTCAGCGCCCCAGGGCCGTCACCATCTGAGTGCTCAGAGGAAGATGAACCTCCCCCGGTCCCATTCCTGCCTTCTGGGGTCCTGCTGGGCTGCTCAGGGTTGTCACCACTCAGCCCCTGCTCTTTGGTGTCAAGGGACAGGTCCCACTGCAGCAGCCCAGACCTCACAGTACAGCCCCGGGACTGGGGGACCCTGAGGGACCTGGACAGCCTTGGAATCAGAGAATATGCTGAGTTGAAAGGGACCCATAAGATCACTGATCCAACTCCTGGTCCTGCACAGGACAGCCCAACAATCCCAGCCTGGGCATCCCTGGCAGTACAAATGCTCCTGGAGCTCTGGCAGCCTTGGAGCCATGGCCAGCAGTGCCCAGCACCCTCTGGGGAGAAGAATCTTTTTCTGATATCCCACCTAAACCTCTCCTGACTCAGGTCCAGCCATTTCCTCGAGTCCTGTCACAGGTCATGGGAGTGAAGACCTGGGTACCTGCCCCTCCAGTGTTCCTCGGGAGGAATCCCAGAATGGTTTGGGTTGGGAGGGACCTTAAAGCTCATTCCATTCCACCCCCTGCCATGGGCAGGGACACCTTCCACTATCCCAGGTTATTCCCAGCACAGCCGTGGTGCTGCTGCACCCCTGGTGCATTCCCAGACATCCCGCAGGTGCTTGTGATGGGCACAGGGACACAGGGATTGCTCCTCTGGTTGCATTGCAAGGGGACGACAAAGCCTCGGTCCTTGTCCCTCCGTGTGCTGGGCTGCAGGGGCAGAGCAGGTCACAGGAAATGCAGGGCTCTGCTGTGCACCTGCAGGAGGAACCAGCCTTGTTCCTTCGCAAATCCACCCCATAATGAGAAACATATGTCAGAGAACATGATTTTCCACAAACCAAGCATTTGCTGCACAGTTTATGGTTAAGTCTGTATGTAGTCACAGCTGTCATGGGAATTATGGGTTCCTTGATTTTCATAATTAAAAAGGGAGAGAGGGAAGGAGGAGGAGAGGAAGCGGAGCCCAGAGCGGGGCTCTGTGGGCACTGCCCGCCTTGCGCAGTGGGAGGGAGAAATCCTCCCGCTGGAAATTCTCAGAGATATTCCTCGTACTGGCAGGGTGTGCAGGAAACACCGTCTGCCCGGTTTAGTGGGTAATTAAATAAAAGAGATTCCAGATAAAAAAATAGATTCTGGGTTGGGGCTCTTGGGAAATCATTACCGACTCGTGACCTCTCTTAACCTGGATAAGGTTCAGGCAGGAGATGTCAAGGCGTGAAGCACGGCAAATACCCGAGAGCATGTACAATTACAGGTTTATTAAAGGGAAACAAGGAGCGCACCACAAATGGAAAAAAATGTTTCATGGACACAGCAAACCGGCATTTCCAGAGGGAGCCGCAGCGGTTTTGGAAGGGGCTGTGCCCCCCGAGCTCCAGCCAAGCTGTCCCACGGGACGAACGTGTGGGAGCACCGTGCCAGCGCCAGGGATGCGCTACCTGGGCACGGCAGAGCCGCCGCCACTCCCACAGCATTCCCACAATTACAGCGCCGCCTAATTAATAATGTTTTCATGAAGGGCATCTCCCTTGCATTGGGAAACAAGTGCAATCACACTGCCTGTATATCAACCCGAGTACAAGTCACTTGGGGAATAAAGCAAAGATGTAATTGAGGAGCCGCTATTTATCACCCTGCCCGGGACCGCCGAGCGCACGGCGCTGGCACTCGCGACACTCGCGCTGCTCTCCAGAACTTGCCTCACTGCCGTCAGATACATTTTTTTAAAGGAAATAAAACACCCAACTACTTCCCAAAGTCTCTTTGACTTTCAATCATGAGCGTATTGCTTATTAGCGAGATGAATTTATAGGTAAAGTGCTCAGCTTTTACAATCACCCTTTTATAGGCAGATGCCATCAGGTTTGCCTAAGTGGTGACATTAACCGTCAGCTTCCAGTAGAAATCCAGGCGCAGAAACGCAAATAACCGCTGGATTTTAAGACGTAATTAGCGATGCCAAGCCTCAGTTACAACATTTAATTACCCAAACTGGGTCTGTTTCCGCGCACCTGCCCCGAAGCGGAGCCCTCTGATCCGGGAGCCGCCGGCGGAGCCGCTGCCCCGGCATCCCGCGCCCTCCCCGCGCGGCTCGGGGGCTCCGGCACGGCCGGGGCTGCGCAGATTTGTGCAATTGGATAAAGAACCCGAGAATCAAATCCTAAATCCTGTCTCTTTGCGGGGATTAGCCTGTTCTGCTAATTCACTGAGGTAGGAATTTTAGCTATTCGACTGGTCTGCCCGGCTGCATCCTGAGGGAAATCAGGCGGCAGCATCTCCGCAGCTTGTGCGCGGCAGCAGCCGGCTCCGGCAGCGCTCCACCGGCAGGTACGGCTGCTGCTGCCGCTGCTGCTGCTGCTGCCGCTGCTGCTGCCGCTGCTGCTGCTGCTGCCGCTGCTGCTGCTGCCGCTGCTGCTGCCGCTGCTGCTCGGGCACACGGCACACGCAAAGAGAGGGGAAGGCTGCACACTTGGCTGCCCGCAGCCCAATTACAGGGAGATTAGCAAGTGCATTTTCCCCGTTTAAGTAGAAGTCCACCCCCCTCCTTCGGCCACATGCCTTAGACTTTTATGAGATCTCCAGTGTCACTTCCCGAAGCTGCTGAAAGAGGAAGGAGAGGAGAATTAGACAAATAAAGGACAAAGGGAAAAATGCTAGTCGATTTATGGGGAGCATCCTCGGGAGGAGCTGCCATCAGCTCTGGCAACGAGAATGGTCGGCGCTGCAGGATTGGTTTTTGGACTGGAAAAGGAGTTTTTCCTTGGATCCTTGCATCATTGCAGGCTGTAGGAATGACTATGGGTTTTGTGTGTGAATTCCCATTGTAACTTCTGCCACTGTGATGCTCTGTCCAGGCTGGAGCTGGGCTCAGGTGTGGGACACAACAGGGAATTTCAGCCTTTCTGCTGTGCCTGTTTGTTCCCGTGGCAGACCTGGCTGGCACAAACTCTGCAGGTTGGTGCTGCTCTTCCCAGGCCACCAGGAGCTGAGCCTGGCCCTGGAGTGTCCTACAGCAGAAAAAGTGGGAGACAGGTACAGGAAACCCCCCTGCACCCAGTGCCGCTGTCAGTGAGCTGTGGCCCCCGACCTTCTGGAGCTGGGGTCCCTCTCGCCCACCAGGCTGGGCTGGGGGCTCCTGTGGGGCATGGGCTGGATGGAAAAAGGGGGAACAGAAAAAAGGGGCCTCACCCAGCTGCTCTGCCATGGGGATGTGGCTCAGGGACTCTCAGGAGAGCTGTGGGCTGGACCCAGGTCTGGGCAGCAAGTCCAGGGTCCAGTCTGAGATGTGTCTCTGCACCAGTGCCCCCAGTAACTCTCCAGAAGGGAATGGAAATGTTGCTTCTTCTGCCTCTGACTCCATTTTCCACTGTGGACTTTTATTTTTTGACTGGATGAGTGGAAAAGGTGTTATGAGCACATCATAGAAAGTGGGGAGCCGGAAGCGTGGCAAGGATAGAAGGATCTGGAACAAGGGATGTCTGTTCCTCAGCCTGTGTGGGCAGCAGAGCAGCGGCTGCAGGGCTGTAAATAACAGAGGGAAGAGGAGAAACTCAGCAGTGACAGCGAGAGGAGAGCTGGGTGACCCCTGAGGCAGCCTGGCTGAGGGCTCTGCTCCGTGTCCTGCCCACGGCAGTCCGGGTTCTGCTGGCTGGAAGCTCCAGTCCCCATCCCTGGGACTCTGGCAGCTGTTGTGGAGCAGTCCTGGGCCCTCACTTGTGCTGATGACACCTGATCAGAGCCCAGATATTGACTGTACAAATACAGACAAAACTCTTTTCCAGAAGAAACCCCTCTAAAAGTTGCCCCCCCGTCCCGAACGGGCGGTGGGAGGCGCTCATTGTACCACACACATTAATTCAGCTGGCACATTACAATGTTAAACTAAATGACATTATTACAAAGCTGTGCTAAGAAGTGTTGACAGGTCCATATGGTAATTTTACAATGTATAATGAACACACAGACTCCTTTCTTGCAGAAATTTATAGTTCAAATCTATACCCAGGATATCCAGTTTTATTTCCAGAAACTTAAATTGACTTATTACGATGTAGTGAATGTATAAATTAGTTCCAGTAGTTAAACTGAAGCATTTCCCTACAGACTCAATTAGATTCATTAATCTACTGTGTAGACCTGTAAACGGTCCATTGTTCTTTTCCCCCCCAAAATGTCAAAAACTATTTCTCTAACTATAAAATATTTCCTGCAAAAACTGTTTTAAATGGTAAGAATTATTTAAGATTAGGAACCCAGATCCACAAATTATTTCAGCACCTTTGTTCTTCTTCAAAAGAAAAATAGGGTTCAGCCCTTGCTGGGTAATTTAGTGGGATGGAGGCTGAATTCACTCTCGTATTAAGCTTAAAACCTACTGGCATAAACCAGATTTCTTCCACCGTCACTCCAGGGAATACATTGGCTGGAACAGGATCCTGTGTGAGTCTGGAACTGACAACACGTTGGTCCAAATGTTTGTGTACCAGCAGATGCTGCTGAGGGTTGACTGCAGATGCTGGTGCAGCGCCACATCCACAGGGCTCCACATCCTCAGGGAACAGTGCTGGGAATGTGCCAGGGGACACCAGAACCTCCCACACCCCACAGGCCCTGGGCAGTGCTGGGAATGTGCCAGGGGACACCAGAACCTCCCACACCCCACAGGCCCTGGGCAGTGCTGGGGGGCTGTAAAAGCCCCTCTCCATGGACCAGGGTGTCTCTGTGCAGGTCAAAGACACGGTCTCGAAGCCTCACTTCCTTGGCACAAGTCTGTGTAATTCACACCTGTGGCACAGCTCCTGCTCTTGGTTTCTTCCTCTTTGGTTCTGCTGAGCAGCAGCACGGATTATGGTCTGCCCTGTGGAAGGGACATGGAACCAGGACCCGAGTGACCAACAGTGCCCTTCTACCGGTGAGGCCTCGTGCAGCTGCTCAAGCTCTGTGGTGACAATGACAGGAACTGCTCCCAAACAGAGGCATCAGGGCAAGCCTGGAGTCCTGACATTAGAGCTGATGAGGGCTGGAGCAGGGGCTGGGAAGTGCTGGAGCGCCCACCCTGTGTGGCCCAGATCCCTGAGCACACACAGGCTCACCCCTGGTTTTAAGCAGACACTGTTGCAGGCAGATTGTCGGTCTGAGCGCTGACTTGGGCACTGTTTTTCCTTAAAAACCCATACCAGACACTGTGTTTTCACACAATATTACTAGTTCTCCCTCAGGCAGAGATTTCCACCCGGCCTTGCTGTGCCCCCAGCTCAGCACACCTTCTCTTCCACATCGGAGGAAACCTGGGAGGATCTGGATGTGGAGCTGCTGGATGGAGGCAGGATGTTCACTGGGGTTGGAGGCTACCCCGGTCTGGGGGCTCTGGGGGGTGCTGGGGGGTGCTGGGGGGCCCGCAGTGCCTGGCAGGGTGGCACAGCTCGACTGTCCCTGTGAGTCAGGACTTCCAGCAGGCGTTGCCAGCGGTGCCGCGCTGCGGGGCCGGGCAGAGAATGCCGGCTTTGTCCGGCTTTGTCCGGCTTTGTCCGGCTTTGTCCGGCTGGGGCTCACACAGGGGTGGTGCCCATGGACAGGGGAGGGCACTGCAGGGATTGCTGGAAGTCCTGGTCCCTCTGCTGTCTCCAGAGCTCCTGGTTCCTGGTCTCAGGCAGATCTCCCAGGGTGCCGGCACAGCTCCTGCACCCCTCCAGCTCTTGGAAGCTTTGGGGATCTGTGGGACCCTGTTTCCAAATTGTGCCATTTATTAGGATCAGAGCAGCCTGTTAATTAATCCATGACTCATTATCCCTGGGCTCCCAGCTCCCAATCAGCACAGCTGAGTTCCACTGGTGTGCTCTGGTGGGACCCTGCCCAGCTCTTGGTGCCCAGCCTTGCCCTGGCACCAAAGGAGCTCTTGGTGTTGAGCACACCCAAAGCTCTGCCAGCATCGACCCTCTGCCAGCACAGAGAGCAGGGCAGATTTGGGGGACTTTGGTGTCCCCAAGCCCTCTCCCCATGTGGCTGGTGAATGGTTGGCATGGTGAAAATGGTGCCACTGGGGCACACAGAACCAGGGCGCCTCTTCCTCTCCAACTAAAACTCTTTCCCAGTGGAAAGAGCTGGAGCTGCTGCTCTGAGTCACTCCCAGCATTCCTGCCACTGGTGCTGAAAGAAAGTGGACATTGATGGAGAAAGGCCCTGCTGTTCAGGGAGTCCTCCTGACAGGCACAATGGGAAGATTGTGGTGGAAGAATTTCAAGCAAATAATCTGGAAAATATTTCAGATAAATGGGAACACTGCAGCAGGGTTTTTGCTTGTTTGTCTGTGCCCCAGGAGCACCCAGAGTGGAGCAGGAGCAGCTGCTGGCCGGGCCTGTGGCTGCCTGGGAGCTGCTTGGCTCTGGGGTGCAGGACTCAGGGGCACAGCCTGCTCGGGGCAGCTGCCAGCGGTGAAGGGTGCAAGGCTGGGGGCTGTTCTCCACCTGCCTGCTCGTAGGAGACCACAGTGACAGGCTCCAGACTCATGGAATCAGAGAATCCCAAACTGGTCTTGGTTAGAAGGGACCTTAGATCTCATATCCACCCTCTGCCATGGGCTGGGACACCTTCCATTAGACCAGATTGCTCCAAGCCCCATCCAACCTGGCCTTGGACACTTCCAGGACTGGGACATCCACAACTCGCTCTTCTTCCAGTCAAAAAGAGTCCTGGTGAGCAGTGTCTGCTCCCAGGACCTGCTGTGGAGGAGTCTGGAGCCCCTCCAGTCAGACCCCCCTGAACTCTGCCACCCTCCTGCTGTAAAAGCCGGCTGAGCTGGCCAGGCCCTGACGTCAGAGACAGGACTTTATCACTGTCACCTTTCTGTCAGCAAACCGATTAAACGCCCCTAATATCTCCCCTAATGGCGCTCTGTAGGGCCGCGATCACACCGCGATAGGACATTGGATACAGTTGTAAACCTTGAAGGAATGAGGGCTGCCTAAGAGAATAGCTTTTCCTAGCTTAACCACATTACAGCAGCGAGTGTAAATCACTTGTCAGTCGATGGCAAACGTAGCGGTGTTATAATCGGAGGAGAAAAGGAATAAAGTGCAGATAATCTTTTTCGCCATTTTGCTGGCAGCGGCGGCGGCGGGAGACTGACAGCCCCGCGCTTGAGTGGCAGGTGTCCTTTGAAGCGCCTGTGAATCACTATCTGTGCAGACTGTTGAAATGCATATTTCCATCCTTATCGTGAAGGAATGGATGGGCAAGATAGGTGCTGTTAACATTGCAAATAGCTCCGGAATTATTCATTGTCAGCTCCGGGCAAAGAATAGGGGGAAAGTTTTATTATTCACCGTGCACAATAGCCGGATGCTTAATGATTCCCACTACCTTGGCAGGATTGTCTGCCGACTTCAGGCGCTTGCGGTGGGTGACACAGGTCTGGCCAAGTGTTAGAGCAAGATCACACAGCCCGGGCCCATTTTAA
>VZRX01017404.1:0-28780 GCA_013398075.1 Notiomystis cincta
GGAGAAGGAAACAAGATGGCGGGCGGGGGGTGGGAGAAGCCGCCTCAACGACGTCGTCGCCGCCGCCTCCGCTCGCCCCCGGTCATGGAGGAGCCGCCGCTCCAGCAGCCGCTGCCGCCCGGGGAAGACGAGGAGGAAGGCGAGGAGGAGGAAGAGGAGACGGACGCGGAGTGGAGCTTCGTCGACCGCGAGATGGAGACGGTGGCGCTGCGGGATCTGCCCACCGCCACCATCGCCTGCAACCTGGACCCGCGCGTCTTCCAGGACGGCCCGTACCGGGTGAGCCGGGCCGGGAGCCGCGAGGGGGGCGCGCTGTGCGGGGCCGGCGCTGGCGCGGTTCTCTGTGGCCGCCTCCGCCCTCGGGAGGTGCAGGGGGAATGAGGGGGCGAGGCTGAGCTGCGGGTCCTGCCCGGCCCCTCGGTCCTGCCGGGAGTCCCGTCCCGGTCGGGGATGGGCTCGTCCCGCTCCGCGACTCCGGACAGGAGGGGGCTCAGGGGGGATTTGGGCTCTGCTGCCAGGGAACAGGGCCAGGAGGAGAGGGAACGGCCTCAGGCTGGGCCAGGGCAGGCTCAGGGTGGACAGCAGCAGGAATTTCTCCCTGGAAAGGGTGCTCAGGCCTTGGCAGGGGCTGCCCAGGGAGCTTTGGAGTGCCCATCCCTGGAGGTGTCCAGGGAATTGCTGGAGGTGGCACTGAGTGCTCTGGGCTGGGGACAAGGTGGGGACAGGGCACAGCTGGGACTCGATGGGTTTGGAGCTCTTTTCCAACCTCGGTGATCCCGTGGTTCTGGGATTTTCAACACCAACAGCTATTTTGTCTTGATTCCTTTGATTCCTGAGCCCGTAGTTTAGGGTGAAGCTCTGCATAAAATAGAAGTGAAGTAAAATATCCCTGGGCCACCCTGAACTTTGTGGTTAAGGTTTTGTTTGGTGCACCCGATGTTGCGGTTTTGATCTTTTTTTCCTTGTATTTGTAGTTGGTTTTGCTACCAAACTCTTTCATACTGAAGGAGGTGCTTAGTTTTTAAAAAAGATATGAATTAAACAGAATGGCCTTGAAAAGCTAGGCAGTGATGGCACTGATTTCTAATGCCATTAAAATAAACGGGCTGTCTCTTTGTGAAAAACAACTTGGAGTTGTTGCAGTCTCACAGCTCAGCCCTCCTGCCAGGGACACCTCCCACTCTCCCAGGCTGCTCCAATTCCCATCCAGCCTGGCCTTGGACACTCCAGGGATCCAGGGGCTCTGAACACTTAAACCATTTTTCAGTCTTTTCCCCATTATTCCAGTGAATCTGCCTCCACTTCCTTAAATCAGGACAAAGTCTAAAGTTTCCTTAATCTAGAATGGAAGTTGCTTTATCTGCTGTTTTTGTATTCTTGCTGAGAGCTGCAGCAGGAAGGAATTTAAGCTGATTGCTTAAAATAGTAACAAATTAATTTGAGTTTCATAAGCTGAACATAAACTCTGTGTTATCTTCACCATGGATGGCAACATGTAGAGATACTGCATAAATTACATTTCTAAGGTAAAGAATGGGAGAATTGTCTTGAACTTGAATAAATATCTGCCTCTAGGAGGGGAAGAAAAGTCTCAAAGTTTTATAAATAACACAAATTAAAAAAGAAGAGGCTGGTGGAGGCTTGGAATGTGGTGATTAATAAACGTGGTAGGTACATAGAGACTTTTAATAGGTGAGGAATCAGTTTAGGTGTCTGGTTGCTGAGTTGCAGCCACTGAAATACATAATTTAGCTTCAGTTAATGACATTACAGAGACATTAACATTCCATTAACAACGTGGCAGGAGCTAATGACTCTTTAAAGTGGCACATCAGTGACTTTTATAGGAACACATGGACTGGCCACGATTTGAATTTGTTTTATTGGCCAAATGTCAGGAAGCTGCAGAGAGACCAAGTGGAACGAGGCCCTAAGGCTCTATCCCAGATTTTAGAGGTGTGAAAGGTGCTCTCAGCATTTGGATGGTGGAAGAAAAACCAGATTTGATTAAAAATGAGGAAAATGCTGCATTTTCCCATGGTGTATCCAGTTTTCCAGAGCGTTTGGTGGTTGTGGTGTCTGAGGAAATGTCACTCAAATGTGGGAGGTGATGGTGGCCACACTGAAATTTCAGTCTGGACCACCTGAGAGAGATTCCCAGGTAATTTTAAAAGGCTGCACTTGGTTAGGAGGGGAATATTAAGAAAATTCTCTTAGTTTGGTGTAGAATGTGCACAGAAAATTCAATTTTTCCACTGGTGTGGAGCGTGGAGGTGCTGAAGGGATGAGTAAAGGGCTTGTAAAACACGACCTCACACGGTGTGTTTGTAAATACCCCGTGAATTTTGGTGTGAACAGGGGGTTTCTTCTGTTCTGTGAACTCTCTGCTTTTTCCAGCACATGCAACACTCCTAAAATACCTTTTCTCCAGAGTTAAATGTTATTTTTCCCCTTCAGTGGGCCTCTTAATAATCCTGGATTGCCCTATTTGAGGAGGGTTGATCCAATCAAAGGTGAGACAAGACAGCTCCTGACAACTATTTCTATTTTGCCCTGCTCAAATCGTGATTTGTACTGGAAATACTCCTTGGATATTCTTGTTCTTCCTCCTTTTCAGTTTTTAAATGTTTTTTTATTGAGGTGTTGTTAATCTCAGTTGAGAAATCTGAAGTTTTAAATGGTTTGGGATGAGTCTCTTAAAAGCAGCCCCTCCTATCAAGGTGATAGTTCTGGTAAATGACAGCTTGTTCTCTGCTTTATTCTCAGAAGAAATAAAAATACTTAATGATTGATTTTTTTAATATAGTCCCCAAATCTTCCAGAGAACACCTAAATGCTTTCAAGTTTGCACAGTTCAGGAATACATTTAAATTCTGCCTTTTTTTGAAATTGAGGGACAAGAAATTACCTCAAATAAACCCCTTTTTTTGTGATCTTCAAGTTGGCAAATCACCTTGGAAAAATGTTGATTTTCTGAACTTTCTTTTACATTGGATCTGCAGCTTTAATGCTGATTGTGTGCTTGAGGAATTGTAATTCCTTCTTCAACACACAGGTGAGTTTTATTTATAAAAGTCTGTTCCTGTGGACTCATTTATTTAAAAAAAGGTGTCAGTAGCTAATTTCCAATTAGGTTTTTGTATCTTTCCATCCTCCTCATGTGCTACTCCATTTTTAAAGGCTTTTTTTATGTCAGTAGAGGACACTTGGGGTTTTTTATAGATTTTTGCTGCCAAGTGCAGCAGGTGAAACACTTGCCTGGCTCCAAAGGGCTGTGGCACAGTTCCCTGCTGACTCCCAGAGTTCTCCCACAGCCCCAGGAGGGCTGAAGAAGCTCATGAAATAATTTCATTTATGTCTCTCTGCCAGTTCCCATTTCCCCCTTCCCTGGGGGCACCTTTCATTTGGGAAGTGGCAAAGAGGAGCACCAAGAGTTCCTACAAAGAATTTCATTTCTCAGGAAATCATTGGGGTTCAGGGCTAGGAGAGATTTTTAATTTCCTTAGAATGGGTTGAGCTCCTTAAATTTAAAATATTTCTAAGGTTTTGAGGTGCTGGGAGTGTTCCAGAGGTGTCTGGATGTGGCACTTGGGGACATTGTAGGGTGGTGATGGTGCTGCTGGAAGGGTCACTCCCACCCTTAATAATTCCCTGATAATTAACTAAATCTGCTAATTTTTACAAGTTACAAAGTAATGAATGTAGCAGGAAGTTTTGCATAATTAACCACAGCTTAGAGAGAAACTCCAAGCAGGTTGTTCTCTCCTGGTGTAGCAGCTTTTCTCTGGGAAAACTGAATTGTTAAAGGAATTCAGCTCCCTGGAAATGCACTCAGAGTGGGAGCTGAGCCAGTCTGTGTCCTCACACAACCCCCAGAACTGGCTGGGGCACAGGCTCTGCAATTATTTATTTAAAAATAAATTAAAACACTCCATTTGTGCTTGAAGAGAAAGCCCAGCAAGGTGAGAAACCCCTGCAGTTGTATAACCCAGGAAAAGCAGAGCTGCACCTGAGCTGAATCCTGGGAATGTTTGTGCAGCTCCCAAATTCTTCTTTCCCTTCAGCTTTGTGTGGTTTCACTGCAGAAAAGCCTTTTGTGAGCTCAGCTGAAATTCAGCTGTTAAATGAGCCTTGCTTGTAGACATTTTTAATTGCCTTGCAGGCCACTGGAATAATCCTGAGGTGGATTTTGGGGTTTTTTAAGTACTTAAGGAATTACTTCAGCTTTACAGAAAGTTTAGCAGATTCCTTGTGAGTATTTACAAAACTTTCTTTACAAATAATACTCGATTTTCTGCTAATCTTTTCCTGCCTCAGCCACGTGCCTCGTAATCCTTTTACTTCAAGGTTGTTAAACCTCTTAGATCACATTAAAAAGAAAACATTTTCAAAGTAGATTTCCAAAAAAAAAATGAGTGTTTTTACATGTTTGTAGATTTTTGTGACCACAGCTCTGGTTTGGGGCAAAATATTCCCTGATGGGAAGGTAAAACTTAATTATTGATCTCTGCGTATATTTTGAAGGTTTTCATTCTTTCTCTGCCAAAAAAAAAATCTCTTTTTTTGTGACAGTGTTTATAGTTTTCAATGCTTTCCAAAAAAAAAAAGCCCAGGGTTAAGATTGTGGTTTAAAATCACATTTCAATAATCTGGATTTACTTTAAACAGTAAAACCATTAAAAAAAATTAGAAACCTTCCATTATGAGAAGTTTTGCAGTAGAACTTCTGGAAGCATTTAGTGAAGTGGAGGTATTTTGAGTAGCTTCAGGTCTATGTCCCACTTCTGTAGGTCTCTAGATCAGGTGAAAAGAGAAAAAGAATAATTTCTGTGTCAAAAATCCACTCATTTAAGCCCTTAAAGTGGGCTGATCACTCAGTGCTTCAAGCAAACAATACAAATACTTTCATTGGTAGAAATAAATCTGAAATACCTAATATTTATGTATTTATTTATATATTAAAATAACTTCTGCTGCACTAAAAGATTGTTTGGTGCCTTAAAAATACCTAAACCTAGAAAACAATGTAAAATTGGCATTAATTGCCTCAGTGGTGGAGATATTTAACAAAATGATTTCCACAGGATCCAGGGCTCCAATCATTTGCTCAGAAAAGATCCCACACGAGGTCTGAGCTAGGCCAGGGCTTAATCAGAATTTAATCTTCCTGGAGAACCAGATGGAAATTTAGGAAAACCTTGGAGAAATCCCTGGGAACACCAAATCTCCATCTCGGAGCTTTTCCTCATTTCCTTGGGGTTTGGCTCCTGTAGGAGCACGTGGAGCTTTGTTCCCAGGGATGCTGGGAATAAATTAAAAATATGACAATAAGTGCAGAGTTTTAGAGGTGAGACTGACTTTGAACTCATCCCAAACACCCCTCAGGAACTCAGGAACATCAGCATTAATAAATTATTAATATTTGTAGTGACTGAGCTGTCCCATGCAGGACAGGCATGGGAATGAAAATATTTTTAGTACTAAAAGTTGAATTCTGTGACAGTTTATTAGTGAGGTAGTTTATTCAGCAGTTTATTGAAGTTTTAATAAGCAGCTTTTATAAATTGATAAATAATTTTGGTTATTAATAAATAACATTACTGGATGTCATAACTGAAGGTCAGGAGAACTGAAAATGAGGGAAATAATTAAAGAGCAGTGATGCAAATTGATATATTTATATTAACCAGCAATTCCAGTGGACTCTGGGGTTTGTCCTTAAGTGTGAAAACAAAAAATCCTGGGATGGTTTGGGTTGGAAAAGACCCCAGAGCTCATCCAGCTCCAGCCCTGGGCAGGGACCCCTGAGCTGGGGGGGGGGTTTGCTTTGATTTGGGGTTTATTGGTGGTATTTTAACACCTCCCTCAGTGGCCATTTGGGGTAGTTTTATTGGGGTTGGTTTGGGGAGTTTCTCTCTTGTTTTAAATCTGACCAGTTGCTCTTTTTCCCCTCATAAAATATGGAATTTGCTGGGAATGGTTGAAGCTGAAATGTGGGCTGTGCCCAGTGAACCTGAAGTTGGGACTGAGGTCTAAAATATGATTAAAAAGGGTTTTTTTGTGGGGGTAATTTATAATTAAAGTACAGAAGTCATTGTTCTACAGTGTTTGGGAATCCTAATGTTAAAAATGGAGTGGGACTAATGGGTGAGTGGTACCTCCAAAGCACAAGGATTTGGGATTTGACAATATCCTAAATAAAGTGAGCTTCTGCCACATTTAGATGGGAGAAGAACAGTCCTTAAGTAGCTGCTTTAAACCTGTTCTCTCTCCCTCCCAGCATTTTGTACTGCCAGAGATAACCATAATTAATGTCATTAATTATAGGAGCCATTATTGATTAGTGGCCCCACTCATAAAAGCAGAGCTGTCAATCCCCAGTGAATTTCATTGATTAAAATGCAACCTCAGAGCTGAACTTCCCTCTTCCCTGTGCAGATTTTCACCTGGGTCACAAGTGAAACTTGGTTTTGCTTTTTGAGGTTTCCTTTGGCTTTATTGTGGTGCTGGCAGACCCACTCTTGGTTATTGAGCTGAGAGCCCAAACCTCAGGAGCTGGATTTGAGTTCCTTTTTGCTGCTGAGATGCAAAAGGCAGCAGGAAAATGGAGACAGCAGCTCTGGTGCAGCAGTGACAGATGTGTGAGCTCAGGGCTTTTGGATAAATGGATTTACTGATAAGTGTTTGTATCACACAGCTTGGGAAAAACTAATCTTGCTGTCACTAAAAACCAAAAAAAGTAAGATTTTGACTTGCAGATACAGCCAAGTAAACCAAAATCACTTTATTTTCTTGCATGGACTGAAAACCATTCTGGAAATTTCCTGAAGGTTTGGGCCTGGTTTCAAAACAAGTGGCTGTTTGTATGGAGGCCTCTTAAAATTCAGGCTGTTTTCCAAGTAGGAACTGGCTGAAAGGCAAGGAGAATTGTTCCTTTTTTTCCTAGAGGTGCTGTTTCCTTTCTCTGGAGATGGGAAGCTGAGCTGGTGACCTGCCAGAAGAGCCAAGCTGTGTTGTTACAATAAATTGAATTTTTTTTTTAGCCATTCATAACCCATATAGTTAAACAAAACACTTTTGTGGGTTTGTAGTTGAAATATCCTCTCCCTTTCTGATAACCCAGCAAGTGAGATAATATTATTAAATACATTAAGAACAACTCCCATCTCTGATTGTTTTAGTATAGAATTGTTGGTAATCATTCAGAGCTGGTTCTGCTGAAAGCTGCAGTAGGAATATGTCCATTACTATGGAAAAAGAAGATGAAGTAAGAACTGAAATGTCCATTTCTTGCAGGTTATGATGTTCAATGGTAAGAGAGAGTTTCTTGTGGAGAGGGAATCAGTGGGAATCCTGAGTGTTTGCCCAGCTCCTGGGCTCTGTGGCCATTCCTTTGCCTTGGCCCTTGGGCCAGAGCCCATCCAGCATTGCCTGGCTCATGGAAACTCTGATTGAGGGCTTGGATTTTCCTGAGGCTCCAGGGTGAAGCAGCTGCTGGGGCAGGCAGTGGAAAGTATGAGCAGCTCTGCCTGGGGTTGTGTAACACAGAGAGAACGGGCCCAGGGCAGGTGAGCTCAGCAGGGCCTTTCAGCCCCTCTGGGTGTGTGCTCAGACCCCAGAAACCCTGGGATGCTCCCCCTGGGGAGGTGTAGAGGCTGTACAAGGTACAGAACAACTTCAAACACATTTTAGAAGGGTTTTCTGGGATCTGTCCCGATTTCAAACTCTTTTCCTTGCCCAGAGCAGCTGAAGCTCAGGAATTCTTCACAGGAGGAGCTTTCAGGAGAGGCTGCTCCTTAATGAGCTGCTGTGTCTTCCTGAGCTGCCAAGGTCCAATCTGTTCCTACCTGCTGCTCTGCAGTGATGTTTTCATCTCCCCTGCTGGAAAAAGGGCAGAGCCAACATTTCTGGAGCACAGGTTAGGAGGAGATGCAGGGCTCTGGTGGCTTTCAGCAAGTGTGGCTCCTAACTCAGAAACCTCTGTCTGGGATATTCAGGAATTCCAAATGTGTTCAGGAGTTACCTTCTGGTGCTGATCTTTTTGCCCCTGTAATTGAAACAGGTGGGTTCTTGCCATATAAATAAATAAATTAAATGCATCCTCAAGGCTCTGTTGTTAAATACCTGAAAAGCCTTAAATGCCAATGTGCTGCTGCTGTGTCACTGATTAATGTGTGAGAAGATTACAGTGTATCAGGCATTCACCTCACCAAAAATGCAGGTGATTTGAGATGAATTCCAGACTCTTCTGTGGCTCCTTTTATTATCTTTTATTATCAAGGCCAGCTTGGGCAGGGCTTGGAGCAGCCTGGGATAGGGCAGGGGGTTGGAATTGGGTGATCTTTCAAGTCCCTTCCAACTCAAATCATTCCATGATCTTTATTAGGTTTTTTTTTAAATCCTTTTGAAATTTCCAGGTACACTTGATTTGTTCTTTGAAGTGCAGTAACTTCTTGTTATTGCTTTGAGTTTTTTTCCTACCCTCCCAGAACATTCTTAGAAAATCTTTTTGAAATTTATCTTCCATTCTTCCTTCTGTGACTGCAGTGGAAAATGTCATTCTTTAAAGATCACAGAAATACCAGCCTGCTTCTGACCAGCTCCTGTGATTTTTAAAACCTCCTGTATGTAGAGTTTAATTTTTTATTTCCTTTTGTTTTTCCCTTAGTCACAGAGGATGTGTCAGAGGATGAACACGTGATTTCTGCTTGCCTGGGATGATATCTTTAATATTTGAGTTAAACAAATCCTGCTGTCACGTTAGGAGGAACTAGAAATTAAAACAACCCCAAACACCTGCTGTTTTCATCTTTATCTTTGCTCTCCCTGAAGCTGTAGTTTTGGCGTAATACAGCTGCATTTTTCATGATAATAAATTGTTAATTACTGAAGTATTTTTCATCCTACTCCATCAGGATTTTGGTCATATCTTCACTGAGTGGGACTGTTCTTGTACCTGTCACAGCTGAGAAAAACACCATAAAAATGTAGGAAAATACTTTAGGGACAACTGCTTTACCTCTTAGAATTTATTTTTTTTAACTTTTCAGAAATGGCCAGTTAAACATGAAAAGCAAAAAAAAAAAAGTCCTAAACCTCTGACCCCGCAGGTGATGCAGTCCTGAAGGTGTGTGGGAAGCATGAAAGAGCTGCAAAATGTTTGCTGCTCAAAGTGGATTAACCAGTACAGAATAACGAGCAGCTGATTAATTCTTAGGCACTGCTCAGAGTCCATTTCCCCTCCACAGTTCACAGGAGTGATTTTGGAGCTCTTCATCTCTGGAAATGTTGACAACAAGGTTCTTATTTGATGGAAGGGACCTCAAAGATGTTGTAATTCCCAGCCCTGCCATGGCAGGGACACCTCCCACTGTCCCAGGCTGATCCAAGCCCCAGTGTCCAACCTGCCCTTGGACACTGCCAGGGATCCAGGGGCAGCCACAGCAAATCTGGGAATTCCAGCCCAGCCTCTCCCCACCCTGCCAGGGAACATTTCCTTCCCAAAATCCCAGCCAGCCCTGCCTTCCTCCAGCTCCAGGTCATTCCCCTGTTGCTCCATCCCTTGTAGAAGAGTGGACTTTGGTTAAATTAAGGTTACTCAGTGTCTGTCCCTGGTAGATTGGTGTGGAGTCATCAGTGCAGGAAGTAAACAAAGAGGGAAGTCAAGCCCTTGGTGCTTTGCAGTCCAGGGGGGTGAGGAGGAGTCTGGTGTGGCACAGCTGGGACCTGGGTTGGTGCTATTTAGGGACCCTTTTGGGCTGGGAAACAAATGCTGACAGTGGGGGCTATTTTTGAGAGGTGTTTATTTCTCACAGTTCATCTGCTACTGGAGTTATTTGTAGTAGACACATCCTTTTCAGTGCCTTGGTGAGTAATGATGCTTTAAAAGGTAAAATCTAAAAAAACTCCTAAAGAAATAAATTTTAAAAGTCCCTGGTTCGAGGAGGAGCAGATGGAATGATGAGAAAGAGTTGTTGATCACTCAGTGATTGTAAATTGTAAAGCAGAGCTACTTAAATCTTCCTTCTCTGTCATCCTGTCCTGGACTAAACATAAACTAAACTCCCCCAGTTCAGTGTTTGGTGCTGATGGTTTAATCATCATTAGTAGGAGAGCAGTTCCCCCATCATTTTATCCTTAAAAGCTGCCCAAGGATAAACTCTAAACCCAAGGGAAAGGTTCCTGAGTGACAGGACAACAAAATCCAGCTGCAACATGACAAGACCAGGAGGATTTGGGGAAAACAGCTGGATCAATACATCTAAACCCAAACACTCACCATAAGCAGAGAAGTGCTAGGAGATTTTAATGTGTCAACCCAATCAGGTCAGCCTGAGAGTGAATAATATTTATTTTTTAAAATAGGTTGGATGTGGGACACCAGATTCACTAATGAGCAGAGAGCTCTTGACTGTATTTATTTCATGTATTTGCAAATTATTGTTTAATCTCTCTTCCCCTCAGTTATTTGAAGTCTCCCTTTGTTGCTGCCTGTCCTGATTAGGACTTTGCCTTGCAAATGGTCTGATTTGAAGGCTCTAATTTGGCATTTCAGTCTGCACAGCCCTTGCTGTAATGTCGAGGTTGCATAAGGTGGAAGTGGCAGTGCTGTTGTAAGCTCTTCTTTTGCTCTGCTGGGCAGGTTGGAAATGTCAGCTGTAATTCTCTGAGGTGGCTTTAGAAACAGTCGAGGTAAAGGCTGTTGGATCAGGTGATTCTGAGAGGTGACTGGTTTGTGGTGGTTAAAAATATAAAATACAGTGTTTGTGAAACTCTGCCTCCTAAAAGGGTCTCTGTTAATCACACCCAGGCTGTTTTTAAGAACACTTGAGCACATTCATGTGCTTTCCTGCCAGTCCAGCTCGTGCAATAAAACTCTCCAGGCTTTTTAGAGGAGTTGTTCACTCAAAGCCCAGTTCATCTGGAAGAAAAGATCAGCTCAGCTGGTCACAGGGACGAGTCCTTACAGCACACAAGGAAAGTTCTTCCTTTGACTGGGAGCTTGTTGTTGCAGGAGCTGAAAACAGGAGTTCTGAAAGTCTGGGGCCCAGCACAGAGAGCACCTGGAGCTGCTGCAGAGAGTCCAGAGGAGGCTCCAGGATGAGCAGAGGGCTGGAGCAGCTCTGCTGGGAGGAAAGGCTGGGACAGCTGGGATTGTTCAGCCTGGAGAGGAGAAGCTTTGGGCTGAGCTCAGGGTGGCCTTGCAGGGCCTGGAGGAGCCCCAGGAAACATGGAGAGAGACAATTCCCAAGGGCTGGAGAGACAGGACACAGGGAATGGCTTCCCAGTGCCAGAGGGCAGGGCTGGCTGGGATATTGGGCAGGAATTGTTCCCTGGCAGGGTGGGCAGGCCCTGGCACAGGGTGCCCAGAGCAGCTGTGGCTGCCCCTGGATCCCTGGCAGTGTCCAAGGGCAGGTTGGACACTGGGCTTGGATCAGCCTGGGACAGTGGGAGGTGTCCCTGCCAGGGCAGGGGTGGAAAAAGGTGATCTTTAAGGCCCCTTCCATCCCTAACCAGTCTGGGACTCTTTCTAAAATCACAACAGGTTTCCAATGTTCCAAGTGAAGGCTAAATCATAAATCCCAGGTTGGTAACACACTTAGATGCAATTTTTAAGATTTCAAAGAATCCCAGACTGGTTTGGGTTGGGAGGGACCTCAAAGCCCATCCAATGCCACCCCTGCCATGGCAGGGACACCTCCCACTGTCCCAGGCTGATCCAAGCCCAGTGTCCAACCTGCCCTTGGACACTGCCAGGGATCCAGGGGCAGCCACAGCAAATCTGGGCAGTGGTAGCAGCACTTGTTTCCTGTGGAATTGCAGGGAGGCAGCAGCCCAGGTATAAATAATGTGGGAAACTACAGGGAGCTGTAGTATCCTCACAGCTGATCTGCATGGCAATCAAAGTGAGGTGCCCTTAAATTTCTTAAGGAAAATGGGAGGAGATGAGGGCCCTGGGAACTGCTTTGAAGATTTATTTAAGTAGCACTCCCTAGAGGCAGCTGGGTCAGAGGCTGATCAGGAGTTTGAGCAGGTCTGAGTTGGTCTCACTGCTGTGTTTTGGGTTTAACTGACACCTGAGGGGTTTTAGGAACCAGTCAGGCAGGGAGGCTCAGGGAACTTGTAATTATTTCACAGCCCCTCTATGTAAAAAAACCTCTTTGTAGTGTTGTGATTTCCAAGAAAAGAATAAAATTCAGGAGGTGATACAAGTATTCAGCGAGGCTCTTTCTAAATTTCCTTTAAATGAAAGCAAAATGATAGGAAAAAAGTGCCTGAGTTTTAGGTTTCTAAGGCTGGAGTTTTAATAAATCAGGATATATAGGGAATAGGGTGAAAGATACGTGTAAGTTTTGTTTTTTCTCATATTTGGGGGGAAAATATTTAAATCAGAGTTGATAGAATGGAGTTGTTAAACTGCTGTTTGTCTCTACAGAGAGAGAGGGGCACAAAGATTGACATTTAGAAGCAAGCCCAGGAGAATATCCTGCTTTCCACACCTTCCAGACTTTGGGGAATGTTTTCCAGGAAAGCTGAGTATGGCCATGAATCACTTATGGAAAACCCCGTGGAAGGAATTAGTCAAAGAAATGCTGGAGTGGCCACACTTTGCCTATCAGGAAATGGGGCAGCTTTCCATGATTTTATACAAATCATGGGACATCAGTTTTAAAAAGCTCCCATTAAAAGAGCAAGTGAAAAGTTGCTGCTCATTGACTTTCTAAAAATGCTTATTTTGAAATAAATAAGACATTTACTATCAGCCAGAAGGGCTTTTCTCTGAACTTCCCTTTTGTCCCTGGATTTTCCTGCTGGCATAATTAAAGGAGCTGGGGGGAACTGGCAGTGGATGCTGTCCTCAGAGGCAGTAAATTGGCCAAATATTTCTGTTCTGGCTGATAATGAGTTTATTATTTCATGTCCCCAGTGTGATTCTCAGCCAGGTTCTCCAGTCTCTGCTTTGCCCCTGGAGGTGTGTGAATTTCCATGGTTTTCCCACTTCTTCCCATGGTTTTAACATGATCTGAGCAGGGTTCATTATTCTGGTGTTCCAGGGCTGGAAGAAATCAGAAATGCCACCAAAAAGTGGGGAGGGTGAGGGAGTGCAGCTTTCAGTGTTCCTTGGAGTGAATCCTGAGGGGATTCTTGTGAGTGGGCTGTGGATCCAAATGTCTGGGGCAGCTCCTGGGCTTTGGAAAGAGCTTTGTCTGGCCTTTCAGAGAGAGGAAACTGATTTTTGAATGCCTGGCAAATCCCACTTTTTGCAGCTCCCACTCCTTGCCAAGAGCTGCCTCTGCCAAAGGTGATGCATCCAAGATTTTTAGGGAGCTGCAGAGGAAGTTGGGTTGTGTTTGGGTTTTTCTTGGTGGCTCAGTGAGGGTTTTTTGGTTTGTTGTGTGGTGGGTTTGGTGTTAGTGGTTTATTTTCCCCTGGGAACAGCTTGTGCATGGATATATTCTGAGTTAAACCAGCCAGGTCAGGGGGAATAGGTTGAGTATTTGTTGTTAATAAATGAAAGCTGCTGCCTTTATTTTGTGTTCAGCTGTTCTGGACTGTCCTGCTCAGGCCTGGGCTGGTTTGGGCAGAGGGCAAAGTAAAGGAATGGTGCTTAAAGACCTTTAATTTCCTGGGGAAGTGGATGGTGCCTCACTTTCAGTTAAATCCACCTGAAGAAATTTTTGACCAGAAAGGGCTTTTAAAAGGTCATTTTCAGCCATTCAAGATCCCAGAGCTGAGCACTCTCCTCCTCTCCAAGCTTGGCCCTCTCTCTTCACCTCTCCATCTGTTGGAATTTTTATTTCTCCACAATTTTTGTCCACTTTCCAGTGCCTCAGAGAGCCATTCCTGTCACTTCTGGCCTTTGATTCCTAAACCCCAAAGCCTGCAAGCTCTGCCAAATACACTTTTCATTTCCCCCTTGTCCTTTAACCCTTTTTCCTGGTGGAAATTTTCTGAGAGGCTCCAGACATTCCAGTTTCTGGCTGCTCTCTGATGACTTGGAAAAATGTCTCTCCAGATGACTTGCAGAGACCTCCCTCTGACTTTAAGGGACATTTTCCTTGCCTGAAGGAGCTCTTTCAAAGGCAAACCCAATGCCTTCTTTTCCAGATCGTTCTTGAAAGGATTAAGTGGTGTCCTGAGGGGATTATTGTTATGGCTGAGCACGGGGTTACAGCTCCCAGTAATCCTGGAGTGCACAGAGAGTGCTCCTCAGGAATTCCCAGCCTTTTATCCTGCTCTTGGGAGAGATCCTCCCCTTTCAGTGAGAACAAACTCGGTGTGGGCTTTCTAGCACCCTTCCCAGGCATTCAGCAGCCATCAGGATTCCCAGTTTTCCAGAGAGACTCCAGCTACTCTGGGATGAGTGGATTGGAGCTCCCAAGGGCAGGGTGGGGATGAGCAGGAAAGAAAAAGAATTCCAGTGCTGCTCAGGCTTTGATGTGGATTATGGACAAATGAGCATCATAATTCCTCAGCTCAGGTTCCTTTGTTCCAAAATACCGATTTTTGAACAAAGCAGAGAGATTTCTGGATTTTCCTTGGAGGGTTTTGTTCTTCCCTCAGCAGATTTGGTTGAAAATCCTGGATTGCACAGATGATTGAATGTTTTTCCAAATGGAATGGTTTTTTTTTTAGGTAACTGGAAAAATAATTGCCACTAAATACTGTCTGAAAACATTTATATTCTTTTGAGTACCCAGATGAGGGCAAAATTGCCATCAGTTTCCTATGGATCATTTGAGTGTATTCCCTACAGGAGTGGAAACGTGTTGGAAAAAGCCTTTACATTTTGGAATATATTTACCACATTCAAAAGTTTTCTAAATGAGGCTGGTGATTACTCAGCTCCTCTGTAGTGGAATTTCCAAATGCCCACTTTTGTGTTAGCACTCAGTGGACAGGAATTTAGTGTTTAATGCTGGGAAATGGAAGTGTAAGTCATGGATTTTTCCAAGGATGGAAGAAGCAGAGTGTTGTAGGTATTTATTTTTCAGATGGTTGGCTGGAAAACTGTGGCCCATGGAATCTCTAAATGGCCCTTAAGTGACAGAGCACAACTCTGGGTATTTTATTTGAATATATTTGGATCTCCTAATGCAAAAATGACACCAGCTCATACATCTGAAGCTATTAAAATGTATCCTGTAAGTCTTCAGGAAAAACAGCTCCTTCTTGGCACTGCAGTTGGAATTTGCATTAAAAAATCATCAGGGGGTTATTTGAATTTTTTTTTTTAATCCCTGAGTGGAGTCACTGTGGAGTGGCTGCAGTTTGTGTGGGAATTCAGCACTTGGCTTCCCAGGAGCCTCCCTGACATCCCCAGGTGCTGCCCACTGCCTCTTCCATGGCAGAACTGGGGATCCCTCAGCGTTCCAGCTTTCTGTGGAAGGACACACAGCTCCAGGGTACAGGCCTGCAAATCAGTGTTGGGAATTGCAGTAGGAATTCACTGGAATAGGATTTCTGCTGCCAGAGCTCCAGGAGTGTTTGGACAGCGCTGCCAGGGGTGCCCAGGGTGGGATTGTTGGGGGGACTGGGCAGGGACAGGATCAATGATCTTTATTCTCCTTTTGAAATAATAGCAGCAGATGCAGGAAACCTTCTGGAAGATTTTTTTTCTTCTGTCACAGGAACAGCTGTTGAATTAAGATCCAGAAAATTAGGAAGTGAAAGTGGAGCAAGCCTGGGTTGCAATTCACAGCCCTGGAATGGGTGAGGATTTAAAGTGAAGGAGGAAGAAATAATGTTGGAACTTTGAAGAAGGTTTTTACAACAGTGTGTGGTGACAGGCCAAGGGGAAGTGGCTTCAAACTGATAGAGGGAAGGTTTAGGTTGGAGAGTAGGAAAAGAAACTTCCCTGTGAGGGTGAGGAGGTTGCCCAGATTTGCTGTGGCTGCCCCTGGATCCCTGGCAGTGTCCAAGGGCAGGTTGGACATTGGGGGTTGGATCAGCCTGGGACAGTGGGAGGTGTCCCTGCCATGGCAGGGGTGGCACTGGGTGGGCTTTAAGGTCCTCTCAACCCAAGCAGTCTGGGATTAAATGGAAACAAAATTCTCTCCCAGGTTTTGGAGATCCCCTGAGGAAAAACTGCTTGTTCCAGCCCATTCTCCACAGCTCTGTTTGGTGCACAGTCACCAGACTGTTGTTCCTTCAGCCAGTGTCAGCAGGGAGCGAGAACAGCCCTGGGATCAGCTGTGTCCCAGCTGGGGGCAGCAGCCCATGGAGTGACCCCTGTGTGTTATCCTGGCTGTGAGGCTGCACCGGGTTCTCCAGGGCCATGTGGAACATGTGAGGAGCAGCTCTGGGAGCAGGGACCAGCAGGACACTCCTGACTAAAGGTGGCACAGTTACTGGGGGAGTAAATACAGTGTTCAGCTGGCCCAGGCTGCCTGTTGGATTTCCATGAGCCTTGAGGGATGTGCATCTGTCCTGGAGAAAGTCCAGCCTGCAGCATTTGAAGGCTTTCCTGTGGGGAAGTGCAGGTGAAACTAAGAAGGGAAACCTCCCCTGGCCCAGCCTGAGGCCGTTCCCTCTCCTCCTGGCCCTGTTCCCTGGCAGCAGAGCCCGACCCCCCCTGGGCCCCCTCCTGTCAGGGACTTGTGCAGAGCCACAAGGTCCCCCCTGAGCCTCCTCTGCTCCAGGCTCAGCCCCTTCCCAGCTCCCTCAGGACTTTTCCAGCCCCTTCCCAGCTCCCTTCCCTGCCCTGGACACGCTCCAGCCCCTTTGACTTTCAGAACAGATTTGGAAACAAAGCCTTGGTTGCTCAAAGAAAAAGCAGTTTGGCTTCTTTAATTGCTTTACCTGAACCTTTAATATACACTGATTGACTCTTGATTGAGATGTTGAACAGGGAATACAGACAGGCTGACATGGATTCTCATTCCTTTTGCTTTTTTTCCTCTGTACTGACCTTTTATCTTTACCTCCTTCATTATCTGGAATGTACAAAGTGAGCTAAAAATATCTTGACTTTTTTGGTCTTCTCAGAAAAGTTTCAGGAGAGATGGAATTGTATTGAACTAAAATTTCCACCTTTCAGTGCTGCTGTGGTGGTCAATGTGTGTCATGAAGCCAGGGAGCCAAATAAGTATTTTTTTCCTCAAGGAATATTTCAAAGGCTGGGATGCTGACATCAGGCTCTTACTGTAACATTGTAAGGTGGATATATATTTTGAGGACATGATCTGTAATACATAATGGAATCATGGAATGGTTTGAGTTGGGCCTTAAAGCCCACCCAGTGCCACCCCTGCCATGGCAGGGACACCTCCTACTGTCCCAGGCTGATCCAAGCCCAGTGTCCAACCTGCCCTTGGACACTGCCAGGGATCCAGGGGCAGCCACAGCAAATCTGGGAATTCCAGCCCAGCCCCTCCCCACCCTGCCAGGGAACAATTCTTCCCAATATCCCAGCCAGCCCTGCCCTCTGGCACTGGGAAGACATTCCCTGTGTCCTGTCCCTGCAGCCCTTGGGAATTGTCTCTCTCCATGTTTCCTGGGGCTCCTTCAAGTCCTGGAATCTGAATCTGGGTCCCAGCCTTACTCAGCCATCTCAGAATTTAACTTCCAGAAGCTCCTGTCCTGTAAAATACTTTGTGTCTTCATCACTGCTCTCACACATGAGATCAAAACTGGTATCAGCTTATTGGCTCTGGGTTCTTTTAAATCATGAACCACGTTTAGGTGCAGTGTTCTGTATCTCATTTATGTTGTGGCTGTGCTGGAAGGCAGGAATTGGGAAAGGATGTGCTTCCTCTGGGAACATCTGCATCAGGGGGAGCTCTGACCACCCTGGCTTTGATTGGATGGGGTTTGAGTGAAGCACTGGCAGCTGTGGGGCTGGATGGTGGCATCCTGCTGGATCCTTTGTGGGGATCTTTCCCTTCTTCCCATGAAAGAGAATTTGGGAACTATTCTAGGGGGACTTTCTGGCTCTGACAGGAGGGGGCTCAGGGGGGTCGGGCTCTGCTGCCAGGGAACAGGGCCAGGAGGAGAGGGAACGGCCTCAGGCTGGGCCAGGGCAGGCTCAGGGTGGACAGCAGCAGGAATTTCTCCCTGGAAAGGGTGCTCAGGCCTTGGCAGGGGCTGCCCAGGGAGCTTTGGAGTGCCCATCCCTGGAGGTGTCCAGGGAATTGCTGGAGGTGGCACTGAGTGCTCTGGGCTGGGGACAAGGTGGGGACAGGGCACAGCTGGGACTGCAGGGGCTGGGAGGGCTTTTCCAGCCTCAGGGATCCTGGGATTCCCTGAGCTTTGTTCCTGTCCCTTTCAGGCCCATCCTGCTCCTGAGCTGTCTCAGCCTGGCTGTGTTTGGGTGGGGGTTTCCTTTCCCCCTCACTTCATGTTTTGGCTGCTCAGGGCTGTTCTCCTGGAGGCACTGTCACCATTTCAGTGGCTCTGGGTTAAATTCCTCTGAAATGTGGTCCCTGGTCAGTCCCAGCTGGGGCACTCTGAGCCCTCCCTGGCCCAGCCCCAGCATTCCCTGGCTGCCCTCAGGCCCGGGGGATGTGCAGGGCTCCAGCTGTGCTCACTGTCAGAGCATGCAGGACACGCTCCAGGAATCCAGGAATCCAACTGGAAGCATGTGCCCTATTGCCTGGACCTCTCCCTCTGCTCAGTCCCACTTATAAATAACTTTACAGCTGTTCCCTCTTTCTAAAACAACGAGTTCTTCATGCAGAAGGTGCCCCCTCACTGAGGAAAAAATGATCCAAAGTCCCTTTTTGCTTTAGGAGTGATGTGTTTGAACATGTCCCTTCTTTCTGGCTTGAACCATCTCACAGCTCCACAGATCTGTTAATTACTTTCTAGATTGATATTTTCCCCTTTGAGCTATTAATTCAAATAAATAACCTTGAAAAGGTCAGGCTGGAGCTGATTTTTCCTGGTTACATTGGTAGGAATCTCTGGTGCTTCCTTTATTTTATAGTTACCCAGTGCATGGGAGAAATCTCTTCACATCTTGAGGGCTGCAAGAGCATTTTTAACAAATCACATCCTTCAATTCTACTCTAAATAGTTTTTCTCCAGGATGAAAAATGCCCTATTAACCCATTCTGGATTCAAAAGGCCTTGTCTTTTTTTAGTTGCTAACAAACACAGGTGATCTTTGGGGAATTTCCATCTCTTCCCCCTTTTTTAACCTCCACTCTGAGGAAAGGATTTATATAGACAGCTATATTTAGAGGAGCCTTCAGCAAGTTGGAGAGGAGTTGTTGGAGGATTTCCTGCCCTTCCCTTTCCAAAGTTAGCTTTTCCTAGGGTGGCATGTGCACAGATTCCATGGTGAGCTGCAGACTGGACTCTTGTTCCTGTCACCTTCTTTCCTCCTTTCTGCCATAAATAGAAATAAAACTCAACACTGCAACTTACATCTGGCCGTGGGAATGTTCTTCTTTACTTTTGTTGTGGCTTATTGTCATCTTTGGCTTTTTCTTTTGTCTTTGGCTGTTTATTTTCTCTCATCCCAACAGATCATGGATTAATTATAGTAATGCTGGGCAGTTGTCCTCAGGAATTTTCATAGACTTTAAAAAAGCATCTATTTGAAGGCTGTTTTGATGGTCTGAACCCAAAATCTCTCTCTGTGGTGAGAGAAATGTTTCTTGGATTGACTTTGAAAGAACTTTCTCCTTCCTTTTTCTAATCTCCCAACCCAATTACTGCAAAAGGTGTTTCATAATGTGCTTTTTCTGCTATAAATACATTACCTGTAGATAATTTTGGAATTAGAGTAAAGCACTTAATGAGTTTAAACAGAAATAAAGGCAGTAGAAATAGGCAGAGTTTTTTTTAAAAACTCACTGACATTTACCCCTCTCTAACTTGAGGTGTAGGAAAGTATTTGAGTCTTGAGTTTGTGTTTGAATCTTGAGTTTGTATTTGAGTCTTGTGTCCTAAGGTGCAGAAACCTCATAGCTTTTCCACTTGCTTCCCTGTGGGTTTGCCTGGCATCTTAGAAAATGGGCACTCATTCCTGTGCCTCTGTTTGGAACAGGAAAAGGTTTTCCTGGAATAGCTGGAAGTCTAAACCAGAGGTGACACTGCACCCCAGACGTGTGGGCTTCAATTTTTATTGTCACCTGCCTTTATTCTCTGCAATAAATAGCCCTGTTACCATGCCAGTGCTAACTCTGAATTAATGTTCTGGTAAATACTTCTGATGGTCTTTATTTCTGACAAGATCTCAGAATTACCCAGTAGCAGAGGCGTTTTAGAGCCATGGAATCCTCCTTTCCAAGGAGCACTCAGCATCATTGGATGGAGCCCAGCCATGCCCTGTGTTCCATGAAATCAGATCCTTTGAGGTGCTTGGAAGTGCTCAGAGGTTGGTTTGTCTGATGGGGCACTCAGGGCTGCAGTGTCTGCAGGCTCTGCACTACAGGGCACAGTGCTGGGCACAGCTGCTGGGAGGAGCTGCTGCTGCCCCTTTTTCCAGGGGTGCCCCTTTTTCCAGGGTTGCCCCCTTTTTCCAGGGGTTGCCCCCTTTTTCCAGGGGTTGCCCCCTTTTTCCAGGAGTGCCCCCTTTTCCAGGGTTGCCCCCTTTTTCCAGGGTGCCCCCTTTCCATGGTTCTCCCTTTTTCCAGGGGTGCCCCTTTTTCCAGGTTGCCCCTTTACCAAGGTGCCACCACGTGGGTGCTCCTTGGCTCCAGCCATGGCATGCTGTCCTTTGGAAAACCAGTTTGTGGCTTGTGTTGCTGTGCTCTGATTTCTCTCCTGTAAATAAGTCTGCACATACTCATTGTGCAGCTCATTCTGTGATCCTCCAGACTTCTGCTCTCATTAACAAATTGGTTTGTGCAGATGATTTCCCTGCTGGAGGAATGTATTTATTTCACTTTCATCTTTCTGAGGACTGCTGAAAATGTAATGGGGGATATAGAACTTTAAAACACAGCTCTTCATAACCACAAAGCAGAAGAAATTGTCACAGAATTAAATTGAAGGATGATTTAGTTTCCTGCCATGGGCAAGGACACCTTCCACTATCCCAGGCTCTCCAAGCCCTGTCCACCCTGGCCTTGGACACTTCCAGTGATCCAGGGGCAGCCACAGCTTCTCAGAGAAAAGTGTCTGAAAATAAACCTGGACATTTCTCATGAAGTAAAATTCCCTGGCAGACCAATCCTGCTTGATTAGACTTTTCTCCTCAGAATCCTCCAGCAGCCTGAGCACTGGGAGCCTGGCACTGCCCTGCCTGGAATGGCAGCACACCCANGGTGCCCCCTTTCCATGGTTCTCCCTTTTTCCAGGGGTGCCCCTTTTTCCAGGTTGCCCCTTTACCAAGGTGCCACCACGTGGGTGCTCCTTGGCTCCAGCCATGGCATGCTGTCCTTTGGAAAACCAGTTTGTGGCTTGTGTTGCTGTGCTCTGATTTCTCTCCTGTAAATAAGTCTGCACATACTCATTGTGCAGCTCATTCTGTGATCCTCCAGACTTCTGCTCTCATTAACAAATTGGTTTGTGCAGATGATTTCCCTGCTGGAGGAATGTATTTATTTCACTTTCATCTTTCTGAGGACTGCTGAAAATGTAATGGGGGATATAGAACTTTAAAACACAGCTCTTCATAACCACAAAGCAGAAGAAATTGTCACAGAATTAAATTGAAGGATGATTTAGTTTCCTGCCATGGGCAAGGACACCTTCCACTATCCCAGGCTCTCCAAGCCCTGTCCACCCTGGCCTTGGACACTTCCAGTGATCCAGGGGCAGCCACAGCTTCTCAGAGAAAAGTGTCTGAAAATAAACCTGGACATTTCTCATGAAGTAAAATTCCCTGGCAGACCAATCCTGCTTGATTAGACTTTTCTCCTCAGAATCCTCCAGCAGCCTGAGCACTGGGAGCCTGGCACTGCCCTGCCTGGAATGGCAGCACACCCACTCAAGCCTCCAATTTCGCCCTATAAATTTTTCCCATGCCAAGCACACCCAGGTCACAAACACAGGGAGGAGAAGGGAGGCAGAATTATCACCCACTATTAATGTTAAAGAAATATTAGGAAGAAATTCTTTACTCACAGAGCAATGAGGCCCTGGCACAGGTTCCCAGAGCAGCTGTAGCTGCCCCTGGATCCCTGGCAGTGTCCAAGGGCAGGTTGGACACTGGGGCTTGGATCAGCCTGGGACAGTGGGAGGTGTCCCTGCCATGGCAGGGGTGGCTCTGGGTGAGTTTTGACATCACTCCAACCCAAACCAGTCTGGAAATTTATGATTTTTGTTTTGGGGGTATTTTTTTTTGTGGAGGGCAGGGGTTGATCAAGAATGTTGATTCATTTTTGGCCAGGAAAATGAGAGTAAGGCTTGTGCAGGGGTTTGGAGGCAAATGGCTTCAACTCCCTGCCCTCACTCCTGGCTCTGGGTGAGCCAGGCAGCTCAGAATCACTGAATGCTTTGAGATGGGGCACAGCTTCCCTGGGCAACCTGTGCTGGGGCTTCCCCATCCTCACAGGGAGGAATTTCTTCCTAATATCTCCTCCAGGTGTGGGCCAGTGCCTGCAGAGCTTCCTGACCCCAAATATGCAGGGATAGCTGTGGAACCTGTTCATGCTTTTCTGTCTGCTCCTGCCTGTCCTTTGCCACCCCCCAGGAAAATGAAGCCAGTGTGATTTTCATTGTAGATAACTTCAAGATGTTTATCCCTGTCCTGAGGAAGGGCTGAGGCAGGATAATTAACATGGAGACAGGAATAGAAGCTGTGTGTTGATAGGAAAAGGTCTGGAGTGGGAGTGCAGGGATTACACAAAGAGCAGCCTCCAAGGGCAGCTGTAAAACCTGCCAGGGAGGAGAGAGAATGGACTGGATTGTTGTGATTTATGGCGTGTGTGGATTATTTTATTGACTTAAGACAATTCCAGCATCTTTAACTTCACTTTCATTTTCCTTCTCTGATTGCTCACTTTGCTGCTGTAGTTATTGGCAGTTTTGGTGACTCTCCTGTTTTCTGCTTCTGTGGCCTCACTTCCTTCTCTTCTGTGCCTTTCCTGTCCCACTGCTTGTGGAGATCAAATTGTGGGGCTAATTGTGGCATTCACTCTGTGTTCCCACTAGTTCATACATTCACTGGACTCTTTGTTCAGAAAATGGTCTCTGTCACATTTCTGTGCCTGGGCAGTGCTGGAGGATGTGTCAGGTGCTCTTGGGGTTTGGGAACACTTTAGGTCTTCACTGAGCATCTTGTCTGTAGTTTTAGAACTCAGCTTCCAGAGTGTGAGCCCTGAACTCCACAGCTCTCAAGGGAAAGGAGAGAGCTGAGGAGGCAGAGCTGACCCTGCTGTCCTGTCACACTCTTCTGAGCACTTTGCTGTCATTCCCAAAGGGCAGCAGCAGCATGGAACCATGGAATGGTCTGGGTGGGAAGGGACCTCAAAGCCCACCCAGTGCCACCCCTGCCATGGCAGGGACACCTCCCACTGTCCCAGGCTGATCCAAGCCCAGTGTCCAACCTGCCCTTGGACACTGCCAGGGATCCAGGGGCAGCCACAGCAAATCTGGGCACCCTGTGCCAGGGCCTGCCCACCCTGCCAGGGAACAATTCCTTCCCAGTATCCCAGCCAGCCCTGCCCTCTGGCACTGGAAGCCATTCCCTGTGTCCTGTCCCTTCATGAGTTGTCCCCAGTCCCTCTCCAGCACTCCTGGAGCCCTTCAGGCCCTGGCAGGGGCTCTGAGCTCTCTCTAGAGCCTTCTCCTGTGCAGGCTGAACAATCCCAGCCGTGCCAGCCTTTCCTCCCAGCATTGCTGCTCCAGCCCTCTGCTCATCCTGGAGCCTCCTCTGGACTCTGTCCAACATGTCCCAGTCCTTCCTGTGCAGGTGCTCTTGCCCTTGTTCTGTAGCTCACCAGGGAGTCTCAGAGAGAGGACAGGAAGCACCAAACTCTTCGAAAGGAGATAAGGGAGCAGAAAAGCTGCACTCTGATAACATCAGAACATCAACTCCAGGACTTCTGAGGTGTTGCAATGTTCCTGTTCCAGCCAAGGTGTTTGCACCTGGGTACCAAACCTTCCAGGAGCTGACCCCATGGAGGGAACATTGCAACACCCAGCCTTTGGCAATGGGGCTTTTGTAACTTTGCCTCTTGGTTTCCACATCATCTCAGGGCTCCCCACACAAAGCTCTGCCTTGAACAGCTCTTCATGACCTGCACCAGGGGCAGTGGGAATTGGGGCTTTTGATAAAATGCTTGAGTTTGGTGTTAATAACTCAGGGTGGTTTGATTAATACCCTGAGAGACCTGGCCTGAGCTGGAGGAGGGCAGGGCTGGATGGGATTTTGGGAAGGAATTGTTCCCTGGCAGGGTGGGCAGGCCCTGGCACAGGGTGCCCAGAGCAGCTGTGGCTGCCCCTGGATCCCTGGCAGTGTCCAAGGGCAGGTTGGACACTGAGCTTGGATCAGCCTGGGACAGTGGGAGGTGTCCCTGCCATGGCAGGGGTGGGATGGGATGAGCTTGATGGTCCCTTCCAGCCCAAACTTTTTTGTGATTCCATGACTTGGGACACAACCATGTCACAAAATCATGATGATAAAAAATGGGACACCCTAGGAGTGATTTCTTTGGGGTTTTAAACAGGCAAGTTCAATACATTGTGTGTATCAGTGGGACTTAAATGTTTCTTTGAAATCTGGAGAACACTGTGAAAAAATTCGTTTATGAGATGTTAAATTTGTCAGATCCCGTTGGTTTGTTTACAGCCAGGCTCTAGACCTGGGTTAGATGGCAAAGTTCTGTTTCAAGGGTGGCTTCTGAAGTGATTCTCCCTGGTTCTCAGTACTGTGCAGAGGGCCTGGAGTTGAGCAATCAGAGATTTTAACTGTTGTGCTCTTGGTGAGCTCCAGGCACAGAGGTGTCCCCCAGAGGTGACCTGAGGCTGTGCCAGCTCAGAGCAGGGCCCTGCTCTGCCCTCTTAGCAGCAGCTGCAGCCTGCCCTGGCACGTGGGCAGCCTGTTTGCCTCTCTGCTCAGGTGATTCATGGCCATACTTTCCAGGTGAGCATCCTGACCTCTGCTTCGTGGAGTCACACCTGCTCCTTCCACATCCCAAGTCTTTGGGATACCTGACAGCAAATTCCAGGTCGGGGATGGGGTTTGGGATGAGCTCAGGGCTGGGTGTGAAGCCTCTCCTGAAGTACCTGAATTGCTGTGTGTGCCCAGTGCAGATCTCTGCATCCTGTTCTTCCCAGAAAGGGCTGCCCAGGGAGGTTTGGAGTGCCCATCCCTGCAGGTGTCCAAGGAATGTCCAGATGTGGCACTCAGTGCTTGGGGCTGGGGACAGGGGTGATGATTCAGTCACAGGTTGGACAGTGATCCTGGGATTTTTTAGTGAGGACTTCAAGAAAATATTCTAAGAAATTGGTTTGAGTGTTCTTTTCAGGTAACTTTTACACTGAGGTGACCTAAGAACAGCAAGGAGTTTGACTTTAAATGGGGATTTAGCAAGTAGACCCCCTAAAATACAGAATAGTCTTCATGTGGAAAGTTTTATGTACTTAAATCTTGCTGAAATCAGGTTTTAAACTTAGCACTGTGCATTGTTTGCAGGTATTCCTTAAAACTTGGTGTTTCTGTCACAGCCCTGTGTTAAAGTAGAGTGAATTAAAGGCACTTCAGATTTTTACTTCATTATAATTTGGGAGCTGAATGTGCATAGGAGAGTTCCAAATAGCTTGTGAAAGCTTCAGTTCAAACTTCATTAATTACTTGAAATGGTGATGAGGTTTTTAAATGGTTCTTGATTAAAAAAAAACAAACAAACAAACAAAAAAACCTGAAAACCCACAAAAAACCCAAAACCACCCCCCCCAGGGAAAAAAAAACCAAAAAATATCACAAAACCCTCACAAAAACTTGTGTTCTGTGCTGCTTTTCGGGAAGTGCTTTGGGACTGGGATAGAAGTGTCCCAGAAAATGTCAGGAATTCAGATTCCATCCCTGTCCCTGCTGCTGTAGCTCAGGTTCTGGTAAAACCCCACCAGCAGATTGCTGAGCAAGCTCCTGGGAGGAAAAAGAAGCACCACCAAAACCCTCCCCACTTCAGGAGGCTGGGAAAGAGTTTTAATAAGGCAAGAATTGTAATTAATCCACGGAGTCGCTTTGAAGCAGCTTCCAAATGAATCCTCCTTGTAATGGGAAGAAAACCATTTTCCCAAATCCATCCCTCAGTTTCAACCTGTGCCTTCTTTATTCCCCAAGCTGCTGCTCCGTGGGGTTTGTGTTCCAGCCCTCCAGAAACGGGAATTGGGTAATTTTTGCCCGCCCTCCTTGCGCCGAGCGGGGACATTTTCCATGCGGCTCCGTCCCGGCGCGGCTCGGGGGAGCTGCGTGGAATTACTGCCAGTGGAAACTATGCTGCAGGAGGCTGGGGAGCAGCTGCTGCTCAGCTCGCCTCGCCTGCATTTTCCATGCTCCCGGTAATTAGCAGAGGGAAGCTGACTAATTGCTGACGTCACCTCTTTCCAGTCCCCGCTTACATTTTGTTGCCGCCTGGCTGCGAGCGCTCGGGACTCTGCTCAGGAATTCGCTGTCACACACAGGATGCTCTGAGAGCTTTTTTTCCCCAGGGGCTGGACTGTGTTCCCTTATAAACCCTGCCTGCAGCAGCCAGGGCTCCCGAAATTCCCGGGCTTTCGGCGGGGATCGCCCGGGCTCGGCCCCGAGATGCATTTCCGTAATTTTCATTACAGTTTTAGCTCGCTCATCGCCTGCCTGGCACAGGGGGATGTCTTCACCCAGCCAGAAACCAGGGTAGGTGCTCGGGGCTTCTTTCTGGGGACTTCGCTCTGGAGCCTCTGCTTCAAACGGGTTTTGGATTTGGAAGGAAATTCCAGTGTGCCAGAAAAGTCTTGGGGCTTGGAAGTCTGCACCAGGCTGCTCTGAATGACTCCAGCTCTGGGAATTACTCAGGTTTAGCTGTGTGTGCTTAGGGAAATGATCTCAGTTTTCCCTCCAGACTTCTTTGACTGTGTGGTGTATTCTGAATTTTCAGCAAATATTTGATTTTGATTTTGCTAGCAAGAGCTACTAATTTATAATCCATTTTATACTTTTCCTGGGGCTTTTTCACTCTTAAAACTATCAGAAATCCTGTTGGATCTGTATTTAACTGATTGGCAATATAAAATAAATAATAAATAATGTAAATATAAAATATTTATCAGTCTTGATACAGTGAGTTGTTGACTGGTAAGATACCTTAAGGACAAAAATAACTTTTTTTTTTTTGTGTCATAGTGCCAGAGTGACATTTCTGACCTCTGTAATCACATATTTAAATTAATAAATATAAAAAAAATATTTAACAGAATCTTTCTGGGTTTAAATATGGAATGAGGACTTGGAAATGCAATTTTTGGATGTATTTTTCACGGTTCCATCTCAGCTTTGAGGCTCTGTGTGGGGAGGGTCCTGCTCCTGTCCCAGAGCTCATTCTGAAGAAGTTGAAGAAGCAGAACAGCTCTGATTTTAAAATATCTTTGAAATATAACAATTTTATACCCAGCTGTGGTGAGTTGAGGAAGCAAAGCTTCTCAGGAAGGAAAGCAAAATTCTGAATAAATTTCTGCCTTCTTAGGTAATTTCCCTGCTTTTTTTCTCCCTACTAATTCAAAATACTCTAGTAGAAACCCCTCAGTGAAGCAATGTTTATTTTGGCTTTTTCCTGAGTTTCTAGGAAGCTTTTAGGGAGACAAAATATCTGGAAATGCCTCAAATTTGAATGCTGAACTCATTGAAATAAAATATTTGGGAAGGGCCTGGCAGCTCCAGAGCCTCCTCTCGAGTCTCTCCTTTGGCCTGGAATCCTGCAGGGAGGGTGGAAACATTTTCCATAAATGCAGTTAAAACTAGCAGGAAAGCAGGAGGTGATCATGGACTTCAGTCTGTGTGCTGAGTCACTGAAGAAAATCCCATTTACCTTGAAAATCAGGATTTTTTTTCATTTGTCTCAATTAAAACTTGTGTTGCTTCCCTTGAAATTTGCACATTTGGGCAAAGGCTTGGCTGACTTCTGTCAAGGTTTTTGGGTATTAATTTTATAAGAAACATTTCTTTTCAATATCTTACTGTTGCTAAATCAGGATGTCTTGTCCAAGACCTTATTAGTGATAATATCACTTAGTGATGATAATAATCTGTTTTAAGGATGTAGAGAAAATAAGGGAGAAGGTAGAAAATGTCATTCTAGAAAGAAAAAAGGAAACTAAATGAAGCTGTTACAATAATGAGTATTCAGGAGGGGTAGTTTATTAGTAACTTTTTGTTTTTAATGAATTTCTTTATTAGTGTTTAATACTGATTTTTCTCTCTGCTCCTTTCCCTCCAGGCCAAATTTGAATCCCTGTTCCGACCCTATGACAGGGACCTCACCTTTCAGTATTTCAAGAGCTTCAAAAGAGTGAGAATCAACTTCAGCAACCCTTTATCTGCAGCAGAAGCCAGGATCCAGTTGGACAAGACAGAATTCCTTGGAAAAGAACTCAAACTCTATTTTGCTCAGGTAAATTTTTTTGGGATTATCTTGGAATTGAAGCAGAATTTTCTCCTTCATGGTGGTTTTTTTCAGTTTAATTTGAGAATCCAAGGTTGTTCCAGAGCTCCACAGATTTGGAGGCTCTTGGTGTTTCCCATTTATTCTCCCTCTGAGCTGCCTGGATAACCCTGGGTGGGAATCAGCACATTCCAAGAGTTTAAAGGGCTGGGGGAGGCTGGGTGTGCTCTGCCAGCACCCAGAGAGTCCCTGAGGGATCCTGCACATTCCAGGCTCTCCCTGTCCATCCCCTGGATCCCATC
>VZRX01017405.1:3307-23003 GCA_013398075.1 Notiomystis cincta
ATCCCTACTGGGCTCTGGGATCCCTACTGGGCTCTGGGATCTCTGCTGGGCTCTGGGATCCCTGCTGGGCTCTGGGATCTTGCTGGGCTCTGGGATCTTGCTGGGCTCTGGGATCTTGCTGGGCTCTGGGATCTCTGCTGGGCTCTGGGATCTCTGCGGGGCTCTGGGATCTTGCTGGGCTCTGGGATCTTGCAGGGCTCTGGGATCCCTGCTGGGCTCTGGGATCCCCACAGAAGGGCTTTGCCTCTCAGAACTTTAAACAGCATTATGTCAAAACCAGCCAGTGGTACCTCGTGGGCTGGGATGGTGCCTGTGAACAAACCTCAGTTCAGGATGCAAAATGAGGCACAGGAAAGTTTCTGACCTTATCTCCTACATGCAGGAGTTGGACAGAGCCAACTTGGCCCTCGTCACCATGTGCTTCACCTGATTTACCATTGTCCCTCCTGCTGCCCCTCCTCAGGGCCAAATCAAACACTGCACAGGGGTTTTCTTACACACACAAGCTCTGGGGCTGCAGGAAGGAGCCTTTCAGGGTGAGGAACCCTGGCTTCTGTGTCCATCTGTCCAAAGAACTGCTTGCAAAGGGGGAAGGCTTTCACCTCATATGCCCTGAACAATGAGCAAGAGAAATCCAAATTGGATGAGCATGCCACTGCATGGAGAGATTTCTGGGGCCTTTACATTCCCACCCCTAAAACAGTCATTGAGGAATCAGGAATCCCAGAGATGATGCTGTCAACACCTGAGGCTGTCTTGGAGCTCCAGTGTTTTCCTGTTCCCACCAGTGTTCTTTGGCTCCTACCCCCAGCCTGGTGAGACTTAGCCCTGCAGGACCAGGTTCCTGCTCCATCTGGGGCTGAGCTGGACAGGGAACTCTCACCCCCTGACACTTCTACAGCTTAGAAACCATCGCTGCTCAGAGAGAAGGAAAAGGCACTAGTGGGGAGCTGGTTTGTCCTGACTACTGCCTGTGTTTTATCAGCTGCACAGTTCTGAATCCATTTGCTTCATTTGTTTCCAAAATGAGCTGCATTGTTTTGCAAAGCAAGCTACCAGGGACAGACAAATTACCAAAATTTACTAAATAGCGTAAACCACCTGCGTACACAAACTTACTTTTCCTCTAAATAAAGGAACACCTGGCAGTGTCTGGCTTCCAGGGGTCTGCAAATGTTGTTCTTTAAATATTTCTTCCTGTGCTTGCAGACGTTTGCACATCGACCTCCCTAGAGCTGGGAACTCCATGAGTGCATGGATGGAGCACAGTGTCTAATTTTAGGTACAGAAATGTGAAAGACTGAGCTAAATGTGGCCAAGCCTCCTGTACAGCCTGAGGTGGGAAGTGAGGCTCAGGAGAACCTCCTGAGGGGTTCTTGTGCCCCTGGGTGGCTGAGGGCACGCAGGGAATTGCCCCAGGGCTGTATTATAGATAGGAAAATAAAAGTTACCTGGTTTCTTCTCCAGCAGTCCCTGACCCCCACGTTTGTTCCCAGTTTAGTTCCCCTTGCAGCAAGCCCACAGCAGCTGCATTTGCCACCTGTGCCCTGTTGGCTGCACTAAGCCCGAGTTCCTGCACACTTGCTGCTGCACATCTGCACACCGTGGGCTCCTGACCTTCCCCTCCCACCCCCTGCAGCAGTTCAGCTCCCTCAGATGGGTCCCAGACCTGCCCACAACCATCTCCTGGAGACAAAGCTCCTGGCTCTGCCCCTTCCCAGTGATCCGTGGAGAAGGTGGAGCCATTCTGGGTGCTCAGGCTGTGCTGCCACTCCCTGCTTAGCATGGACAGAGCCAGACAGAGATCCAGATGTTGAGCAGCTGCAGAGGGCACGCACAGCCGGTGCAGAAGGCAGGCTGGTGGGAAGAGGCTCCTCTGCAGGGACAGATGGGTGGCTCCCAATCCCTCCCAAGCTCTGTTCCACGTTCTCCAAAGCGGCTGCCCAGGACTGCTGCCACACAATGGAGCTGTGGCCCTCAGCTGTCAGAAAGATGATCCCAATTCCACTGGAAAGTTCACAGCAGACAAAACACATCTGCTGGGCTTCTCTCAGGTATCCTTGGGCCTGTGGAAGCGCTGCAGGAGCAGGGGAGGCTGATGGAGGCACTCACTGAGCTTCGCGGTGCTGTTACGGATGTGCTGTGGGCACCTCCAAGGGAAGGGCTGAGGGATGCTTTTCAGATGGAGCCACGTGAAGTTCCCCAGGAGGAGCAAACCTCGTCCTCTGCAAGCAGCACCGTGTCCTGGACTACACAGTGAGGCTGTGGGGTGGTTTGCAGCAAGCAGCCACAGCGAGGAACAGGCGCAGTGAGTGCTGTACCCAGGGTGACCCCCAGCCCACCCCATCCCACTCTCCTCCTGCAGCCACCCTCCTTGGAGACAGCTGCTCACACCTTGCTCAGAGCCGAGTGGAGGAGCTGCACTCTGGGCATATGAGGGAAACACTCCAGGGGTGTTTTCCCCACCCTGATAAGGGACAGGTGACACAGGAGCCCCAGGCAGGAGCCGCCCCACAGCCTGGCCATGCCCTCCTTTGATTAACGAGCCCTGGGCTGGGCTCCAGCCCGAGCCCTGTGTACAGAGCAGCCAGGCTCGGGGGAGCCAAGTCCCCTTTTCTGTGTCTCTGGCAGCCAATTCCTCATTTCCAGTGCGACAGTCTGTTCCTAATTCGGGCAGTCAGGGGCTGTTGAAGGAAATAATGCAGCAATGTTCTCTCAGAGGGAGTCTCAGAAACAATATTCTAAGAGACAAGAGAAAATTAATGCAACAATGTCGTGTTTACCAGCCCCTGTCACTGCCCATGCCTGAAGGGCTGGCTATTAACACCTGGTCAATAAGAAGATCTTTCTCTGCAGATTTTTTTTTTTAAAGGCGTCAAGGATGATATTGAGGTGCATGAAAATAATCTGATTAGTATGATGTCTCCTTGAAACATTTCTGAAATGTGTGAAGTGTTACTTTTACTGCAGAGTGCTTTTCTTCACAAAGTGGAAATCGAAGTGCAGAACAACACAAAAAGCAGAGATCCTTACGACACAGAATAATGAGGCCATAAAACCAAACAATAAAGTTAAATAATTTACCATAAATATCGAAAGCTCTGAAATTATTCTCTACATTAACCGCCTATGTTTCAAATGATCTTTGCATTCACCATGTCACAGATGGCAACATCAGACAAGAGAGTCCTTGACAAAATCTCGCTGTAATTATTCTTTCCACAGCTGCAGTTATTTTAATGCCTTTTCAGTTAAGCTGAAAGAGACGCACACGTTTTATAAATAAGGGCTTTTAACCAGTTTGACAATGAAGCATTTGAAACGTAGTGTGAAGAAAAAAAAAAAACAACCCAAAAACTTTCGCTGCATCTTGAAACCTGGGAGAGCAACTGTGAGGACTTGGAGCAGAGAGACAACCAGTCTTTCTGCAGTAATACTTAGCAATTAAGACTAAAATTATGTTGATTGTGATGGTCTGAGATAGCTGTTACTGGCAACTTTGGGAGTTGCTCAGATACAATGCAACAATTAGGTTTATTTTGGCTGGCAGCTCAGAGGAGCCTTTTCTCCATTGAGAAACTGCCCCTCAAGGACAGGCAGGGACTGACTTCAGGAGGAAAATACAGCTTGGATGAGGTCAAGGTTACACACTGCTCAAGACCGAAGTGTCCGGCTGCAGAACAAGTTTGGTTGGCTTCTCTTGCTTGTTTTGGCTTTTCCCAAAGTGCTGTAAATCACTGTGGAGGGCCCTTCTCCCCAGGGAACACCACAAACCCTGCCTGGAGGGAGCCTGGCCAGCTGGCTGACCCTGCACATCCCTACTGGAGCTGCCCAAGGGGAAAAGGAGGAGCTGCCCTGGGACAGTGTCTGCTCTCCTCAAACCCCCCTTCTCAGCCAGGTGTCAAACCCCTCCTTCCCCAGCCCTGTGGTTGTGCTCCCACTCGCCCAGAATTCCTGTTCCCTTCAGAGCACGGCTGCTGCCCCAGCTCAGCCCGGCCCTGCCCCTAAAATTCATCACCTAAATAAAACCAGGCTCACTTTGGAGTGCTCCTGCATCATTCCCATCCACCCAGAGGAGTTGGGGAGTTCAGGACATATCAAACAGCACAGCTGAGGGCTCCAACAGTGATGGAAACTTGAGCTGAAGCACCAAAATTTCAGTTCCCATGGGAGTTTGTGGAAGTGTAGGCAAACACAGCAGCCAGTGGGGCTCTGGGGCATCTTCATTCCTGCTTCCAGCTCTCTGGAAAGCCTGCAGAACACCTCTCCCCTGAATCCATGTTGCAGGAGCCTGAATGAGTGGCCGTATTTTTTAAAGCTCTGAGCACTCAACAGCTCTTGTGGAAAACAAAAGGAGCTGAATCCTCTGGAAGCTCCCAGTGAGTTGCAGCTGCTTCTCCTTCCCACCATAAGCTGTCGGTTAGCTTGAAAGAAATGTGTGGAGATGCAGCTAAAGCAGTGGGAGCTGCACTGGGAGGCTCTTTCCCCGTTTCAACCAAATAAAGACAAAAATGAAAGAGCAGGAGATCGGTGGGAGGTTTTTCACTGTGGAATCCTGGCAAGCTCTGGCGTACAAAGAAGACGTCGTGGTCTCCGAGGCTCACGGACTGGGGAAGCCTGATTAATGGAGGTTATTGTTGGGGAGGCCTGGCTTTTATGCTCAACACTGAAAGGCACCAACCCTCAAAGTATTCAACATCACACAATAACAGATTGTGTGCAGCTAGCCTCAGAAAACAAACGTGTTCTCTCTCTATAGGATTACAGAGCATCCATCAGTGGCTGGCGTTAAATACCACCCAAGTGTGTGTAATTACTGATACATGAAATCTAAACATCATTTTAAAGCAGCTGGAACAACAAAAAACACCTGGAGGTTTCTGTTTCCCTTTCACTTTGAAGCATCCTTCCTTTCCTAACCAAAATCCCAGGGAACAGCCTCCTCTGGCCCATGCTGGGGAGGGAAGGGCTGCTATCCCGGATTTCCCTTCTGCAGATGACATGTGGCTGCATCAGTCACCACTCCCAGGACTGGGACCATTCCTTGCCAAAACCTCTGTTGATCCTCTTATTAGATTTAGACTGCAAACAAAATACAACTGCAGAACTGAGAGGGGAAAATGGGATTTTTATGAGACACCGTGCACTGGGTCCATGGGCAGCTCATAGACCAGGGCTGGCCCTGAAATCCCCTGCAAAACCCAAAGAGCTGCACACAGATCCCTCTGGGCTTGTTTTGTCAGTTCTCTGGTTTGCTCTGGGGTTTGCTGCCCCTGAGGGGCTGCACAGGCACCACAGGGAGGGCCTGGACAGTGACCCAGGGAGCAGAAGGGTCTTCTACTCTGCCTTCCTTGCACTGTGCTGTAGGATCAGGCACACAATTAAGAACTATATTTAAGCACTTGAATAAACAATCTCCACTCCTGACAGATTCAGGCATGCCTCGTGGGATCCCTGTGCTCCTCACTTTTGAACCTCAGGCTGATAAATTAAAAGCAAAAGGATCACTCACACAAATTAACTTCATGTCCCACCACGGAGCGAGCACAATGCTGTTGTCACTTCTGATTTCAAACATTGAATTGAAGGGGGTTTGGATTATTATTTTTTATTTGAGAGAGGCAGAGCAGTCACTTGGTGGGATGGCAAGCAGCTGCTGCACACAGATGTCCGAGAGCTCTTCCCCAGAGCCTGGCACGGGGCAGGATAACCATTCCAGCATGGCACTGAGTGCCAGATTTGTGCCTCCCAGCTGTGGGAGAGACCAGGGCAGGGCAGGACAGACCATGTGCTGCTCAGGCACCCAGCAGGGAGGCAGCAGAGCGGGGTTCCCAAGGTTCTCACCAACATCAGGTGGCATTTTGGCCTTGGTGCACCTCCCAAGGCTGCTCTTCCACATCAGAACTTCGGGTCAAAGCTGGAGGTGGCTCCTGCAGGGAAGGGCCTGGTGCTGATCTCTGTGGCACTGATGAAGCCAGAGCTGCTCTGATGGGCAGCTGCTCCTACAGAAGGCCCTTGACCTCTGACATTCCAGTCCAGGGGAGCTCTGGATCCAGAAGTGTGGAGTATCTGTGGCCAACCTCTCTCCCAGAGCATCCCGGGACCAAAGCCATCCCATAGGGAGTGGGAGCAATCCCCAAGGCCTGAGAGCCCTGGGGGTCACAACCCTGCTGGTCCAGCCCCACATGGACCAGCCCCAAACAGAACCAGCCCCACATGGAACCAGCCCCAAACAGAACCAACCTCACAGGGACCAGCCCCAAACAGAACCAACCTCACAGGGACCAGCTCCAAACAGAATCAGCCCCAAACAGAATCAACCCCAAACAGAACCAGCCTCACAGGGACCAACCCCACATGGATCCAGCCCTGAACAGCCCCAGCCCCACAGAGACCCAGCCCTGAACAGACCCAGCCCTGAACAGACCCAGCCCTGAACAGACCCAGCCCTGAACAGACCCAGCCCTGAACAGACCCAGCCCTGAACAGACCCAGCCCTGAACAGACCCAGCCCTGAACAGACCCAGCCCTGAACAGACCCAGCCCTGAACAGACCCAGCCCTGAACAGACCCAGCCCTGAACAGACCCAGCCCTGAACAGACCCAGCCCTGAACAGACCCAGCCCTGAACAGACCCAGCCCTGAACAGACCCAGCCCTGAACAGACCCAGCCCTGAACAGACCCAGCCCTGAACAGACCCAGCCCTGAACAGACCCAGCCCTGAACAGACCCAGCCCTGAACAGACCCAGCCCTGAACAGACCCAGCCCTGAACAGACCCAGCCCTGAACAGACCCAGCCCTGAACAGACCCAGCCCTGAACAGACCCAGCCCTGAACAGACCCAGCCCTGAACAGACCCAGCCCTGAACAGACCCAGCCCTGAACAGACCCAGCCCTGAACAGACCCAGCCCTGAACAGACCCAGCCCTGAACAGACCCAGCCCTGAACAGACCCAGCCCTGAACAGACCCAGCCCTGAACAGACCCAGCCCTGAACAGACCCAGCCCTGAACAGACCCAGCTCCACGCTGCCACCGTGTCATTCCAGGATGCTCTTGGCACTGGCTGACAGGCAGGATCCTCCATCGTGTGGGTCTGGCTGAGGAGCCAAACAATCGGGAGCTCATTACAGCCTCCCTTTTAATTAAGTGTCTCAAATAGGATGTAATTGCGATGTAATAGCACACACTATTGTACATTAGTTAAATACGAAGGGATTATTAAGAGTATGTTTTAAAGGCTTTCCAGTCCCAGATTGAGTAAACAGTTGCTAAATTTCGATAAATAACTTTTAAAATCTACATTAAATAAGTAGTTAAGTGTATTTAGGATACTCTTTTTTTTTTTTTTTACCCCAGAATTGCTCCAGTCAGAGAGTCCCGGGTTATAATCTCAGTATTTCACTGGTAATAGGGTTGTGCCTGCTCATATCTGTTTGTTCTGCCTCAAAGATCCTGCTGGGTGTGGCAAGCTCGGCTACTGACATCTGCAGGCTTTAAACCCTTCCCATTCCCACAGCCCAGAGGAGCTGGTAGTGTGCTCAGCCCTATTTTACAAGTACAGACTGAAGGCACAGAAGAGCAAAGTCATTTGTTCAAAGCCATGCAGGGAGTCTGTAATAGAGCAGAACAGGAGCCAACAACAGATCAAAAAATATTTCTCTAAAAATAAGGCTTTGAAAATCCATAAAGGAAATGTGGCTCTAATAAAACGGTCTGTTACGATCAAAAATGCAATTAGTCATTACTGGCTTCGGTAATGAATGTACAAATGTCTCATGACTCCCAAAACCTAATAAACGTCTCCATCCATTTGCTGCTTGTGCCCAGGGAATGCCAGCTGGACTGACAACAGTGGGTGGGCACCAGAGTGATCCCTGGAGGCAGCTCTTGCCTCTGCTGCACCAGGAAAAGTCTGCCCAAGGCTGCACATCACACAAAAGAGGTGTGGCAAGGAATCATTTTGGGCTCCCTTAACCTTTGTAAGGCTGATCTTGAGCTCCTCTCTGCTCCCTGCAGCCGGGGAGTCCCTGCTGAGCGCCTGGAGCATCCCTGGAGGAGGGAGGGGGTGAAAGCTGCTGTCCCGTCGAGCGGCACAGCGGCTCCGGTGGCATTTGGGGACAGGACACAGTGGGGGCACAGCCGAGCTCTGCCGGGCAGAGCAGCGATGGCTCAGGGACCCCGCGGGGATGCGGGGCTGGAAAAGCTCCGTGTGCCGGGGCTGGGGCGGCTCTGCTGCCCCGGAGGTGTCCGGGACGGCTCCGCTCCGGCCCCCGGCCCCGGGCGATGGGAGCCGCCGGGCGGGCTCGGGGGGCTGAGCCCTGCCCCAGCCAGCCCCGCTGGGGACACCAAAACCTCGCCAAAATCCTGCCCCTGCTCCCACCTCCTGGTCCAGAGCTTCCTGTTCTCCCCCTGTAAAGCAGCCTGAACTGAAATGCTCCTTTCAATGTCGCCCTGCTGCTCCACACCGTTGAACAGGTAACGCTAATGAAGAAGCCACGAAGTCGGAACTCTTCAAGCAAGTGCTCTGAAAAATTAATGGGAAGCTGCAGAGGAACATAAATACTCCCTGCTCCCCATTAGAGGTAGTTAGCACCATCGCAGTGATCCAGGGAAAAATTCCCAGGCACCACCAACTCTCCTTTGGAATCGCTGTCCTGTAGATTTTGTCAGCTGGAGTCAAAGGACAGTTAACTCTTTAACAGCCGGGCTATTCTGAAGTAATTGTTGTTATTATAAATCAAAAGTGACGGCTTAACTGGTCACAGAAATGGATATATATATATATAAAAACCAAAACGAAGTTGCATGGCCTCAGAGGAAAAATCATTAGCTCCCTGGTGGGTTTACAAGTAATTTGCCAGCAATAAAAATGCAAAAACACATTTTGGTGTGCAATGATCATAAATAATCCTTGGACAAGAATTCTTTCCAGGACTCACAAGTCCACTCCCTTAATGGCAAGTTTTATTACCTTGGTTTCTCTGTGTTCTGTTACAAAATGTTGCTGTCAGAACAATTTACGAATTACAGCCCTGTTGGTATCAACTTCCATAATTCATAAGGAAATTGGTTTCCCTACAAACACAAAGCACAAAGAGTAACCACACAGAGTGACCTTAATAACACAGTCAGAAACAGGGACCAGGTGCCTGGGCCAGCACTAAATATCAGTGGTCACCAGGCTGGGGGGAATCTTCCATGTAAATTCGTGTGCATGTGGTGGTGAGGTCAGTGTGGGTGCTCAGAGTGTCACCAGTGCTGTCACCCAGGCAGGTGGCACCCCACAGGACCTTTGGCAAGCCAGGAATATTCTGAAGGGTCCATTCCCAAGCACTGGTGATAAGTGAAAATCCCATCCACCTGCTGAGGAAACCCTGAATTTTCTTAAAATTCAGCATTTTCTTAAAATACCGAGAAGTGCAGCTTGTTCAGGATTTCAACTGTGTTCAGGATTTCAAATTTCCTCCACTTTTGAGGCTTGGGGATGAAAGTCCCAGAGGGAGTGGCTGTGCCAGGGACCTGGGGCTGGTGTTTGGGCAGGACTCCAGGGCAGGTTCAGCCCTGAGGAAGGATCTGGGTTATGGCTCATCCTTAAGGATGAGTTGTTTCTTCACACCCAGTGTGTGTGTGTGACCCTTGGAGTAAGAGAGAGAAGGAAAGGGAGTGACAGAAAATTAGGTGAGAATTGCCTCTGAAAAATTCTAAAAGTAAATGCAAATCCGTGGTGTAAAGAGGAGGATCTGCAGCTCAGGCTGGATTTTGGGTGCCCTGTGCCATTGCTGTCCCTCCAGCTGGAGGAAGTGGATCCAGCCACTGAAATTGCCACATTTCATGGCTGAAGTTACACTGCAGAAAAGAAAACCACTCAAATAGAAACCACTGCATTAATGTCCAAGAAAATTAAGTAAAGATGGCTCCAACTGGTTTTTTACTGATCATTTATAAATAGATGGGCACACATCCAAAGTCAGCTCTGGCTATTGAAATACACCACAGGGTAGAAGGTAGCTGCTTGAAGAACTGAGCATTTCTTGTGTTCAACAGTTCATTTGTGAACCTTTTAACCTAAAGGGAATTTGGTAAACTGTGAAGGGACAAGTCCTACCTTTTAAAAAATGTTATCAGCTTCATCTAAGATCTTGCAACCCCCATTCTGGAGAACCCTTCCACCGTGATGCAGATGAATAGGAAAGAAAACTACAGATCCTATTTCCATTCAAATATTATGAGCCAAGCTGAGACACCACCCTGAAGCAAAACATCCAGGGTCTCGCTTTGAATTTCGTCTAAGCAAAGATGACAAAAACTGCTTTAGCAGAAATAAAAACTCACAAGAAGGAAAGTGCATAAAATGAGGAAGAAAATGGTTTTCTTTCCCTATAAAGAAAGAGCAAGTCCTTAAGATTTTATAGTCCAGAGATTTAAACCAAGAACCTCCTTTTTACAGGTCCCTGGTTCAGCTTAAAATGGTAATGGCATTACTGCTGAAAGCAAACAGCACTGCTGATGGCACCTGGAGCTGCAGGAGGTGCTGGGCTCTGCAGAACTGTTTGGATGGGAGGCACACGGACTCAGAGGATTCTCCTGCAGCTTTTTCTCCTCTCCTGCCATCCCAGGGACATGCTGGAGAGCTGCTGTCCTGATGGGAAGCAGAACACCGGCCACCAGCTCCTGCTCCTGGGAACTCCAAGGTTCCCACTTGCAAGGCTTTCAGTCTCAGTTAAGTTCTCAACTTTTGATGAGATGGTTCAAATCAGGAAAATCCTGTCTTTGTGCCAGACAGTTACAACTGAAAGTAATTAAGGCAAAATCTTTTCCTGCACAGAAAGTACTGAACATGTGGCAAGAGCAAAATCATCAGCGTTTCTGCCATCGTAAGCCCACAAAACAAATTGGATTTTGAATGAAGCACATGGAAATGTGACCTTTGTATACAACTTCACCTCTGAAAGTAATGGCATTTTGTCTCCAATTCTACTGCTAATTGCAAATGCTGAATTCTGAATATCCACATTTGAGAGGGATTCATGGCTCGATTGTGTCAGAAATCTGAAGGCCCCCGAGAAGTTCCTCTCCTCGTGTGACCAGTGCTTGCTGAACTTCCCACACCTATTTTTGGAACAGTTTCCTGCCCAGCCCAAACCCCAGCAGCGAACACCCAGACTGTGGGAGGCTGAACCCAGCTCCTCTTTCCCAGCTAAAAGCTTCAGACTTGGCAACTGTGACTCCTCTTCCTTCCTCCTACGGTTCTTTCTCTAGCTCAGCCCTCTCCCGGCTCACAGAGGACAGACTCATCATCATCATCATCTACATACCCCAGTCCTTGAGCTGCACAAGACCAATGTACCCCCTGGGTGATGGGGATTCACATCACAGCTGGGCTGAGCCCGCTGCCCTGGGCCAGGACGTGGCCCCAAACCAGAGCAGGGATCCCAAAGGAGATTAAGAGCAGCTAAAACAGCCAATAAAGCAGCACAGAGCAGAGACCAGGGCACGAGTGACCTGAAGCGTGATTTGCAGCGAATGTCTTTTCCTCTCATAAATAGGAGAGACACAGTGGGACGATTATCCACCCAGATTTATCTCCTCAGCTCCGTGTATATCCTTCTGCGCTTAAAAATGTCTCACTGCCCTTTGCGTTATTGCATTGCCCTTTACATTCATAGCACATAAACCTCTCAAGTACCGTAAAACTTACAAGGTGTAATATAACGTCGGGGGTTTCTTTTACACACCATAAACAAAAGTCACTGGGAAAGGAGCAAAAGAAAGGGAGACATTACTTGGCCTGACAACGGTACAGGAGGAAAATATATATACAAGTATACATATATACACTTAAAATCCCGAGCTGGATTGATTATCTGGGCATTGATGGATAGCCTGAATGTATTAAGTAGATAAGGAAATTGATTACTCAATAAATCACTGTCTGCACTAAGAATCCAGTGGTAAGAAAGAAAGAGGAAATATCATAAATCTGTCTCGCACGGGCAAAGAAAAAGCTTAAGCTTTTAAGGTTAATCATGATGTACCTTTTGCTGCACATCATCTTGGAGTTCTGCAGTGCTGAAGGACTGGTGTCTTTCCCAAGGCTCTCTAGGAAGGGAACCTCCCTGGCGTGGCTGAGGGGCTGTTCCTGCAGAGCTCAGTGTGCCAGCAGTGGGCAGGGTGATCTGACAGAGCCTGGGGGAACATCAGCCCCACCCCTGGAAGTGTCCAAGGCCAGGCTTGACAGGGCTTGGAGCTGCCAACTCTTGTGGAAGGTGTCCCTGCCCATGGCAGGGGGGGTGGAATGAGATGAGCTTTGATGTCTGTCCTGACTCAAACCATTCTGGGATTTTATGACATCCAGCGTTGTATCCTCTGCTGAGCAGGTGCTGTGGCTGTTTGCTCCATTCAGAACAAAATCCACCCTGTTCCCAGCACAGAACTTCTGCTGCAGCCAGGGAAAAGCCCCCTCAGCCCATGTGCCCAGGCAGGCACGGTGTCTCACAGGGGGTGGAATCCAAAATCACTGTGGTGACTTCCCTCAGAGTGCTTCAGATTCACTGCAAAACTAACCAACAAGTCTAACACTTCAGTCTCAATAGACAGCCATAACTCAGCTAAATTTGTGGGTTATACCAGATTTTATTTACTGTTTCATCTTGGGAGAAAAGTACGAGCTGACAGCCGTCTATTCATTAGAGTGGGGGGAAGCCGCCTGCGGCGACGCTGCTTCCCTCATCGTACACTTCCACATCTCTAATCAAGTTTGGATTCTGCAGCACCAGCGCTGTTATTTTGAGAATGACGTACATTCCTCCTCACCTGGGAGCTGGTGAGTTCAGAGATCTGGTCCCCTCGGAGTCCCCAGTCTGAACAAAGGACGTGCCAGAGCCATCAGATGTCATTACCAGGTAATGAGTGCCCGGTGGCCTCTGTCCAGCACTCAGGGGCCTCCTCCCAGTCCTTACTGGAGGAAGAAACCACCATTTCCACCGAGCTGCTGCAGGGGCACCACTGATGCTCCTGGAGCTGCTGCTTGCAGGTGCCGAGGATGAAACTGAAATCTGTCTCAAAAGCCTGTGTAACGCTGAGTCCCAGGGGAGCTGGGTACTCCTTAGAGGGATCCCCAGTGCCTGGTTTCCAGAGCCATGAGCAAAGTGCAAGGCCCAAACTCAAGAATTTATCTGAGCACTTATGTAATTTTAAGTCTTTGTTTTGTGCCTTTGGTATTAGCTGGTTTATCTGTCTGCTTAAAAATGTCTCTAAATGGTCCATGCCTTTGGAAGCCCAGTCCTTCCTGCTGCTTTCCAGGTCACACTGCTGTGCTCAATGTCCCAGGCACAGGTACAGATACAGAATACAGATACAGAATGTGCCAGTTGTTCCCTAACTACTTCCCCATTCTGATTTTTATTCTGTGACTCTGACCCCACACTGAGAGGTGCTGCTTGTCAGCTGGAGCACAGCCAGAAAAGAGCCAAAGTCTAAGAGGTGCCTGGACTGAAGTATTAAATAATACAGATACTGTGTGGTGGCTGCTCTCACAAGCTGGTGCTGCTCCCCTCTCTTGCTGCAGAGCTGAGCAGTGTGGGGGAAGCTCAGAGCAGTGCTGGGCTTGCCTCTGACGCAGGGGTGCCCCACGCTCTCCTCAGCCGTTTGCAGCTGAACGTTTTCCTGGTGATCTTCCCTGCCAGAAATAACAGAGCATCACAGCCCTGTTTGTGTGTCCGTGCTCAGTGTCTCACTGCAGATTTAGAGCAGGAGGAGCCAGGTAACACCGACCTGGGGAGAGCCTCGTGGGGCAAACCTGAGCAGTGGAGCTGTGGGTGCCCTGGGGGCAGCACGGCAAGGGGGGTGAGAGGAGACAGAAGGGTTAAAAAAGCGAACACAAAGAAAAGCTGGTGCAGGAGCAAAGGCGAAGCAATGAGCTGAGCCCTCCACCTGCCTTAAGAGCTCTCGCTTGTGCTAAGGACCTGCGTCTATTTTAGTCTTTATTGCAAGTGGTAAATAGCAGCACATTATCCCTGTTTTCCCTGCTAATAGCACTAATCAATGTATCAGTGCATGAACCCCCATCCCATCCGAATCCCCTCTGCATGGCCCGTACTGTGACAATCCCTGCCTGGCAAACCAAGCTGGAATCTCTGGGGCCACAGCACTCCCGTTCCACAGCTATTCCCTCCAGCAGCACCGCCGTACAGCAGTTCTTATCCTCTCGCTCAGCCCTCACTTCTCCTCAACATTCGCCTCTATCCCCTCCCTCGCCCGTGCTTCTGGAGCTTTCAACTCGCTATCTGCCTTTCCCAGAGACTTCCACGCCCGTCTTGTGGTGCGCGAAGGGAAAAGCCGCCCAGACGGCATCGCGTTAAAGCTGCAGCCGAAAGGAGGGGAGGGAACGGTGGAGACGCACATTACACTGGATTAGGAGGCTTAATGCCTGCTCCAAAGGCGGCGCCGGGCGGGTTTGATGCCGCGCCTCGGCGGGAGACCGAGCAGCGCAGCTCTGCGGCTCCGGGCAGAGCCCGGCAGGAGGCGGCGGAGCCGCGGCGGGGCACTGCCCTCTGCCGATGCGGGGCCCGGCCGGGCATATCGCGACATATCCCTCTAGGAGCGCTCACTCAGTGAAGTGCTGCTCTGTGCCCGAGGAGCGCCGGGTTTCCCGGGAGAAAAGGGACCCAGGATGATTTTAGTGTCGCTCCGCGCGTGGCTGCGCCCTGCAGGCTTCGCGGGAACCTTTTTGTAGCGTCAACCTCTGCTTGGTTTCATTAATAAAAACATCAGGGATGGAGAGATGGAGTTCGTAGAGGTGGGTTTGACAAAACCAGGCGTGACACTGCAGCACGAGAGGCAGCTCCCTTGCCACGGGCAGCTCCCTTGCCTTGTCTGTGTGTCCCGGGGTGTGTCGGTGTGTCCCGGGGTGTGTCTGTGCATCCACCTCTCTGCGTGCCCAACAAGCCCAGGCAAGGCTCCTTCACCCCTCAAGCTGTGCACACACCCTGCTGCCTCCAGCCCGAGGGCTGCCCCTGCGCCCCGAGGCAACAGCCCAGCGCTGAGCTGTCTGGTTTCTCTCCTGCTCCGTGATAAATGAGAGTCTATTCTTTTCTGGTTTGTGGTTTGATCTTAATTTCCTGTATGAAGTTCTCAAGAGAATGCCAAGATCAAATAATTAGACTATTCTGCGATAAAGAGTTAACATTGTTATTCAAATGTATTCAGAATTAATTTACCACCAAACAATTTACGCTGCCGCCCTCTTATCCTGCTGAAATTACCAGAATGTGTTATCTGACACACAAAGCTTCTCATGACCTGAAATAACTTTATCAACCATTAAATGCTTGAGCAGTGGGTGCATGGTCACAGAAATGCCCAAGGAAATGCAGAAGAAGCTACAAAGGCAATCGAGTGATTTAAAAACACCCTGGTGCCATCCAGTGCTGTGCCATCCTGCCAGCCTCCCCAAAGAATGCTGGCCACTCCATTCTCCAGGCACAGGCTGAGCAGAAAAACCCTCGAGCTGCCTTTCTGAGGATTCCCACTCCAGCATTCATGTCCCCCATGGCTGTGCAGTTCCCAGCCCTTGGGTGCTGCCTTTTCAGCCTGGAAAAGCCTGTTTCTGCCTTTATTTTTAAAAATACAACTTCATTTGCAGAGTGTGGGAAGGTGGTTTCAAAATAAAATTCCTGACAGGCATAATAAGCCTCAGAAAAGCCAATCACACAGAGCAGGATAATTATCCCCAGAATTTCTTTTCTATGTATTTATATAAAATAATCAATGATATTTTTCTCACACAGGCTCCAATTTGATTGTATTTTCTGTGTTACTTGCAAATCATACAAACAATCAATGCCCTGACCCCTTCCCTATGCACACACAGCTTAGAAAGACACTAAAAGAAATAAAATCCGATAAAATCCTCATGCGGGGTTGTTTGTTTAAAAGCTTTGCTGGAGACTGATCCTGCTCACAGCGACTTCAGAGATACAGGAGTGGGACTGTCAGACATGCTTGAGGTGGGATTATGGGCACAAATATCAGCAGGAATAGAACCTTAGGGAAAAAAACCTGGCAGAAAAGTGAGGACCCAGACGTGGAGGCGATGACTTTTAAAATGTAACAAGGAAAATGAACCCGTTCGGGGCCCAGCAGGCTCCTCCTGCAGAGGGGAACACAGCTAAGAGGGGGTGACCCACGGGAAAGGTGGGCTGGGACCCACAGAGAAGGGCAGGGGCCACCTCAGCTGCACCCTGGCAGGAGTGGGGTGGCCAAGGGCAATGAGGGCAGCGTGGTTATGGTGTCACCTTCTCAGAGGAACCCGCTCAGGAGCCCCCAAATCCAGCTCCCTCTGCTGCCCAGCGCCGCGGATCAGTGATTTACTGATCTCAACCCATTGGCATCTGATCCTCACGTGTGTCTCACTAACGCACCATCCGTCAAAATAATCACCCGGGTAATTTCTGGTGAAGCTTCAGCAAAGCAGGTGGCTGGAATGGGTCTGCTGGAGCCGCCAGCCCCGCTCCACCTGCGCCACCCATCCCAGTCCTCCCGCCCTGCTTTGTTAGGATGGTGCCACCAGCTCTGCAAAACGGCATCGAGCTGTCTGTCGCCTCGCAGGGTGCTACTACCGCCCTTCAATCCGAGCGAAAGGTTAGACAAATGGGCTCTCTGCGGTACCGTCAGCGCCTCGCCCTCTCCGCTTTTGGACGCGAGGGCGCGGCGCTGCGCGCTCGGCTCCGCGCCAGGGGAGACTCCCGGGGCTCGGCCGCAGCCCTCACACCGCTGCCCTTGCCTGCCTCTGTTCCAGAGCGACCCAGAGCTCAGTTCAGCACTCGGAGCAGCTCCGGATGGTGTTTTCTGATACGGCATTTTCAAATATTTAACAGATTGCGTAATAACCGAGCAGCTGTTGAATAAGCTTCAGATACAAACTCCTGCCTATGAAAACCCCATCCAGTACCAAGGCACAGATTTTCTTTGTAGGGGTGCATGTATAGATTATGTTTAGATGTGTAGATTAAATATTTATATTTTACCAGTGAAAGAAAGAGCGCTTTTGGCTTTTCCTTCCCTTTCTTAGATATATCTCCCTGTATTTATTTTAGTAGTCAGGCTTCACAGGGAAAAAAAAAAGAGAGCTTTGAGAAGTTACCTGTTTTCTCTCTGGTTTGATTTTCAGTGCTAAACCAATAGTTACTTAAGTGTTCTCCACTTCTTGGCATAACCTAATAATTAAAATAATTACTTGAAAGCCAGGGCAGCTTTGCACAAATTAATGCAGGGCAAGGAGCTGCAGTTTTCCAGTGGGCTGAAAAAGAGGTCACAAAACGATGCCAGTTTTAGCTGAGAGAGAAGGTAAACACAGATCTCCCCGCAGCCCCGATTAGAGCCTTCTTCTGATCTTTTACGTTTCTTATTTTACTGATCAGGAAGGTGGCTCGATGAGGGGCTGACTGTTGGGGGTTTCTCAGCAGGTAAAGCCAGATTGTTCCTGTGGAAGGCACGGCAGTGCTGGCAGTGGCACAGCTGTGCTCCTGCAGTGGGCAACCTTTCCTCCCTTCCTGCTCACCTGCCTCCATCCCTCCCCACGGCCTCCATCCCTCCCCACGGCTTCCATCCCTCCCCACGGNAAGTGCTTTCGTGGAGGGCTGGCAGCAGTGTCTGCACTGAAACCTCCTCTGTCCCTTTGTGCAATTGCTTTGAGCCTAGAAAATCCATTTTCAGGACAACTGAGGCACCGAGAGTCGAGACTAAGCATCTCCTCCGAGCCCCAGGGATGCTCCTGAGCCCGAATATCCCCCATGAGGCTCGCGAGTATTCCCGGGATGGCAGCACCCGCCAGCCCCCGTGGCCTCAGCCCGTTCCCCTGCGAGCATCTGCCACAGCTGCAGCTGCCCCTCGCAGCCACAGCCTGGCAGCAGCCGGGTCTGGCCACCAAGAATCAGGCCCGCTGCTGCCAAGCCGAAAGCAGGAGGAGCTGCCGGCCCAGCAGCCCAGCTGCCACAGCCCCCCCGCACACGGCTCCGGTCCCAGAGGGGATCTGAGCCCTGGGACCTGCCGGGAAGGGAAACTCCGCCACGGCACTGCGGTGCTCTCGGTGGGAACAGGCTGGTGACAGGCGAGGGGGGGCTCTCGCAGCAGGACGCCTCCTCCCCGCTCCTGCAGTGGCACTGGCGGAGCCCAGCGCGCCCTGTCAGCAGCAACGGAGCCTTCCTGGGAGTGGATTTCTGTGGCACAAAACATTTCCAGCTGTTCCAGGCGGAGGCTGAGCATACTAAGCAGCTTGGCTCTGGTGAAAGTTCATCAGCCGCCAGGGCCCAAGGCCCCGGAGGCAGATCCATTAACCTTTTCCACGGTGATATTTCTGGCACGACAGTGTGCACGGGATAACATCTGCCTGGAGCGCCCCATTCACAGAAGTCTGGGGCAAACCAGATGCTCACCCTGCAGGAATCAAGCCCTTGACCATGAGACGACCTGGGCCATGCAGCCACTCCAAGCCGTGTTGGAGGTGACAGTGTTTCACTTCAAAAAGCACCTGTCCCTCAGGACCAGCATTTTTCTCTTTCTGGCTTTCATATTGCTGCTGTGCACTTGCACTGGGATAAGCAAGACCCATATTTTTTCCAGTTTAAATTATTCACAAATCTATTCAGTTTTCACTGGTTTCTCTGAGTTAAAATTTGAACCCTGAAAAGGCAGGTAAACCCATCCTTGTAATTTTCAGTGGGCAGACAGCAAATCCCTAGGAATGTGTACCAATGGCAAAGTGCATGGGATGTAACAGAAATCAGCGCCGTTCTTTACATGACATGATTAAAACAAGTATCTCGTTTAATTAGAAAAAGAAAGATCGCAGACTCATTCCCAGGATGTTATCTGTGCAATTACTTTATGTAACATTATTAAAAATTAATTTTCCCCAGAACCTCGGCAATTTAATGAAACACGCCTGGTCCTCAGCAGCAGCTGCAGCGGAGCCAGCCCACTGGCATCCTCCAGGCAGCGGGACTCGGTGCCGCGGGGCCCCCCGGGCTGTCTGTCCCTTGTGCTGGGCACATCCAGCCCTGGGTCAAAGCACCTCTGCACAGCACCCCATTGCCGCAGGCTCAACACCTCTGCTCGCACCGGGTACCTCAGCCCTCCTCGTCACAAGCTCAGCATCCCCCCTCTCCGGGGGCTCGGCACCCCCCATCTCCGTGAGCAAAAATCCTCCTTCTCCAGGGAATCAACATCTCCCCTCTCTGGGTGCTCGGCATCCCCCGTCTTTGGGGGCTCAGCACCCTCCCTCTACAGAGGCAAAGCATTCGTCCTCTCCGGGAGCAAAGCGTTCCCCTTCTCCGGGGAATCAGCGCTCCACTCTCGGAGGTGCAGCATTCTCCTCTCCTCTTCGCAAGGTGCCCAGCACCCCCATCGCACCGCGCCCGGGGCGGCTGCTCGCACCGAGAGCGCTGCCCGCTCCGTTCCGGGACACAGCCCCCGCCTCGCCGCGCCGCCGGCACCTTCCGCCCCGGCACCGGGCAGTGCGTCCCCAGCCCCGGCCGGGGCATCCCTCGCCGGGGAAACCTCCACCCCGGCATCGGACAGCGCAGCCCGCAGCCCCGGGTACCGCATCCCCCGCCGCGGCCCCGGGCAGCGCCTTCTCCGCCCCGGCCCCGAAGTTCTCCCGCCGCCGGCGGCCCTTACCGATCCGGATGACAT
>VZRX01017409.1:0-26844 GCA_013398075.1 Notiomystis cincta
CACACACCAGCTGTGTGAGGAAGTTGTCTTTCACACACTCCACAAACTTCCTTGGCTGTTTCCTCTCTGCTATGCTGAATTTCAGATACGTACTACATTGAAGCCCCCCCACCAGAACAAGGGCCAGTGATTGTCAGGCTTCTTGCAGCTGTTTATAGAATATTTTATCTGCCTCTTCAAGTAGTTGCCTAATTCGCCGCTTAAATTTAGAGTAAATCTTAGAAAAAATAGTCTGATTGCAAATGCAGTGTAACACTGGAAACAACTTTTCAGAAATGTGGAGTTCTGTAAAGGATATTTTTAAGAACACAACAAGCAAAGATCTGGGACATGTCATGCAGCCTGTGGTGTAATCCTGCTCCCCTGACCTGTGAGAGTAACCTGTTGATGTTTCTTCCAATTCTCCATTTCTAGAATGTGGTGGTTCTAGGAGTGTAGGCAAGAAACAAACATGCAGGAAAAAAAGGAAAACAGTAAGTGGGACCGCAACACAGCTGTTTACCTCCATGCCTTGGCTTTGTGTGTGAAACCTTCAGTTCTGTGTGAATCATGGTAAAATCCCCCAAGTCCAAAATAGTGTGCATGGCATGTTGTGACCCTTATCTTGGACCTCGACTATAGCAAAGGCTACTGAGTATCCCTTCTTGGGTTTATCACTGAGCCCAATCATTTGTGAATGATTAAACTCAGAAATATGTCCAAACTATCTCTAAACCACCTTTGTTTCTTTGTCCAGCACAAAGAAAAGATTCCACTACATTGTTTTCTGTGCTTCTCAAAAGGCTAATTGTCTTAATGGTCAGAAATCTTCATTTTATTCCTGTATATCCAGCTTTATCCGACCTCTACTCAACCTCATTAAGGTTGCTTCTGCCAGCAGATGTTACTCGTATTTAGAGACTTAAAGAAGGTCAGGTTACCACATGGCCTGCTGATCAATAAGCTGAATAAAACTTGTGCAACTCTTCTGTCATGGTAAGACTGTTTTTCTATTTCTCTAAAGACTCTCAGAGTTCCTATGTGACCACCACAGTTCGATACACTTTGTAAGTGCATAAAGCCACCACCACAAAAATGGAGCAAGCAAAATAGGCTGGTATATGTGGTTCTCATATGGGCACTTACACCTGTATGTGCCATGACCACAAACTGGAATGTGAAAGCAAAATTCCCAATATAAGTAGCTTGCTAGTACAATCTCACCAACCACATAAAGGATCTCTTGCTGTTTTCCTCTCCATCTTACACATACACACATGTACATTCATTTTGGTTACAGACACCAGTTTGGAAAGGTGTTTCCCTCTAGTCAGACCACACTGAAGACAAATACAAACATTTGTTTATACACGTAATTAAGTGGTCCAGTTTACTGTCTTGCTGACTGTTTGCTCCTGCAAGTAAAGCAAGAGCGGGTATTTGGGATTGCTGAAATTCAAACTACTCAATTAAGTTTATCAGCTTTGGATTGAGAGGTGAACTTAAAAGTCACTGAAGCTCTGTCATATATATCCTTTCAGGACAGTCCTAACCAGTCTGTTTTATTCAGAAATACAGCTGTATTTTTCTTGTACATTCAGATACCCAAACTAAAAGCTTTCTTTCCTGTCCTTGTCAACAAATCTTAACCCAGAAGAACCCCTTTAATAAGGATCACAAGGCACTTTAGTGTCTTTGCTGATTAAGACCCTGGACAGAAGGTGAGGTGACTGACTAGGGCTGTTGCTGGGAGTAATTTTCCTGCTGACACTTGTCCACTGTCTAGGAAATTAAATGAGACCACTACAGCATTTTAGGAAGTCTGATAAGATGCTATTAGACAATCATGCCTTTCGGTATCTAGGATCAGCCTTTGCCAGATTTGAACTAATTACCTAGAGTCAGAGTTGGGCAGATACTTTATTTGCAATAGGTTTTGTCAAAGTGGGCTTTTTTCATCTGGTCCCTGGTTTCTCATCTGAATTCTCATCTAACTGAATGGCAGATAATCTACAAGTGTGTTAAAGGAAAGAGAAGTTTTGTTGGATGCATTATGAATGCAGTAAGTTTCTTCTCTTTTACTAGATAAATACAACTTTTAGAATCAATTCCTGCTTCTATAAACACACTCAACTGTGTACTCAGATTTGGCTTTGCTCACATACTCTGTAGATGTAGCCTGGGCATCCTTTGCTCTGGGGAACATTTACTAGAGTTGATGTATTCATTAGAATATTTGTATGAGGCAAATGAGATGGAGTTGAAGGAAAGAGAATTTAATTCAGAAATGCAAGGAAGGCATCCACCACAGGAGCTTTTCTATCTACAGCTACATGTTATTTCCAAAACTTCTAAAAAAGACACTGAATCCTTCTGCTGAGCCTTCAGTCCCTTCCACAAAACAAAGTTCTTAACTGTTGACTTCACCCCCCATGCCAGGTCCAAGTATTGAGTATCAGTCATTAAGCACTAGTTACACAGAAAATTTGGGCATGCCTCAAACTGTCAAGTCTACTTGTGCAAACTCAATATTTATATTAATTGAGGTGAGAAGTGATTCACAGTCAGACAACTGCTGTTTCCTTTGTTTGGATCTGATTGGCAGCACTAGATTAGGCTGTGCAGTAACTGTCAAGGCGAGATAGGACACGTATCAGCCCTTCACCTTTAAAATGTTTGATGAGAGCTTTCATGCTATAAACCTGTTTCACGCTGCTCTGGATGACTTTTTTTTAATTAAAAAGTATCATTAAATGGATGTAAAAGCTTTTAGTTTTTTTAAAAAAGATTACCAATTAATTTAACAGCACTAATAGATATATACTTGAGACCTACATTTCCTTGAACTTTTGCTGCTTGAATCCAGAGACTGAGATTCCTTCAATCTCTCTGTAGTGTATCCAGTGCAACTACAAGGATCTTCAAGTGAAATCAATAACACACTCGGGTCCTGATTGCCACATGCACCATGCACTGTAGGCAAAAATAAGGCTAGTTAGGTATGAGTCACAAAGTAGAAAGTTTGGTAATTATTTACAGCGTGTTCATAGAAATTACTATAAAAGGATAAGGATTACATGAGGAAAAACTGAGCCTGAAGCCTTTTCTCCATTTATATTCATTTGAATCAGTCTGGAAGTAATAGAATTCTGTCCAAAGGACAAGGTGTGCTATGTCAGGCGGCAGTTACGCCTTGGTGCTGTTCTTATTATTTATACCTTTAGGTATGTATTCCAAGAAACTTCAAATCACACTGCACCTGGTAATCTCTTCATTCAGAATAAAACAGCTCAGATGATCACTAACTCTGAAAGAGTTGCTGAACATCCATTGCTTGCTTACTGTTTGAGGGATTATTAATATATTACATCCTTTACAAGTGAAAGTGAATTCTTAATTGTATAGAATAGGAAAGTCAGAGATGGGACTTCTAATGACACAATAAGAAAAATATCAAGAAGTCATTTTTTTATGACTATCAAACCCTTTACTTCATTAGGCTTCTTTTTAAAATTTATTTTGCTTTTCCCCTGAGTAGCTGGGCTGATATCACATCTAGGCTGGAACCTTCACAGGAGACTTTGAGAACAGAAAGAAGACAGGCTTGCAATAAAAGGCCACTTTCAAGGAATATCATTTGTCAGTGGAAGAAAAAAGGCAAATTCAAGAGTGCCCCTAATGACCTAGATATTTCACTCAACCACAGGATCAGTGTCTACCCACTCAGCAAAATTAGCTTGAATTTTACTCCAATGTTTCACATTACAGATGGCAGTGGGCTGATGCTAGATGTTACTCTATCCAAGCTAGTTAGTTCATACTCTGTCTAAAATCAATCTTCATGTTTCTCAGAGGTTTCTAGTATTTCTAGTTTCTGCTTTACAATATTTGGTTTTCTACAACTGATAAGGTTTTAAAGTAAATCATTGAAACAAAGGTCAAAAGAACAAAGTTCTTGGGCTCATATAATGTGGTATTTAGTAAGAGATAACTTGCTGGGAAAAAAAACAGACACAAAAACTAAGGGAAGCAAAGGATGATTCATATTTTCTCTCAAACATGTCACTAGGACCAATCAAAAAAAGTCCAACAAATTCCTGATCTCTTTAACCAATTTCCCCCTTACTCTGCAACCAAAAACATTTACAGAATTAAAGGCTACTGTGACGAATTGCCCCCAAGAAAAGAGATGGATCAGAAAATTGCACTATCCACTGCCAGTGTGCTCATGGGCATGTTAAGGGTGGGGTTGGTCCAGCAGAGAGAAAATAAAAGCCCTGTTTGCTTTTGTTTCTAAGGGAACCTCCATTCATGTGTGTCATCACGTACTTTTGCACAGGGGCTTTAAGAATTTGTGCCTGGAGGCTAAGGGATGAATATTGTTGTTTTAAGTTGCAGATATGAGAGGGATGGTGCATTTAAGCATATAATGGTCAGTGCATGCAGTATTGCTGTGCTTTATATCCCAGTATTCTTAAAACCAGGTGAGTACTTCCCAGGAGGTTTTTGTGTTCTATTTTGCAGATGTTGTGTTAATAATAATTCTTGCTTTTTGATTTTTTTTCTCTCTTTCTTTTTAGACAAGCAAGAAAAATGGATGCTAACTGGAACCTCACCTGGAAACAAATTGTCTGAGAGTGTTTGTGCTCTGATCAAGTAATTTTTACAGTCATGTATTTTGCACAGAAGAGTCAGGTCTACTCAGCAGAGAATCAGAGGAGCTTCAGGCACTTGGTATCTTGCAAAACAAGTCAAAACTGATGTGTTCTCAAAGCATACATCAGCTTCCATATGTAGCTCAGTGAATCTTCTTGGTTTTCTTACTTTGGAAGAATTAAACATTTTTGCATTTGTGAAATCTCAGTTCTTATCAGAGTAACATATCCCATAATCTACTCTGGTGGATCTTACTAATTCACTTAGCCATCCCAACTGCTTGGCTGTTGTTGCCCAGCTTCACAGGGTTGCTGTAACAGGAAACAGCAGGGTCCTGTGAGCCAACTTACTCGTTTTTAAACTTTATTCAAATAAAACTCCTGAAGACTTCTAGTTTACATGTGCTGTGAATAACTGCATAAATGTGGAACAAGGACTGTGGGTACTGGCTAGTACAAAGAAAAAAGCAAAGACTGATAGCCATTTGCAAGCATTTAAACATATTTGTTGGACTCAAAAAAGACCACTTTCTGTTCATATAAGTTTCTCTAAAAAATTGCTTTAGCAGCTGGAGAAACCAGCACAGCTGATGTTATGTTCTGCTGTTGCTGGTGCCATATCTCAGAGCAAGCACGAGATTTTTAGTGTTTATAAAGGGCTCTACTTCTCCAGCACAATGCTCTACATCTCAATATCACGGCTGGCTGACATCTGATAGGCACTGGCCCAAGCATGCAGCTTTCTGGCAGAAAGGCAGACCCTGCTCCCCTCGCTGCAGCTAAGTGGAGCGGAGGCGAGCAGGGTGGGACAGGCTGGGCATCAGGAGGAGACTGGTGGGTGACACAGCCCTCCTGCCCTCCCCAGGATGGGCTATGTCTGCAGAAATGCCTTGTGCTGAGTGCCTTGTCTCAAAGGGAGCACACAAAGAAATGGAAGTCCTAAATAAATTGGGGGCTCTAAGCACCCTTAGCGGTGTGAGGGGACGTCCCTCTGCAGCTTCTCCTCTGGGCTTGGCAGAGCCAGCTCTGCCGGTGCCAGAGCTGAACCTGGCCCAGCATTGCTGCACAGGCCTTATGTAAAGTCCCCTTTGCATTTCCACAGAGCTGTAAAAATAGTTGTTCATGACTCAGAGATGTTTTATGATCTTTCTGGGGAGTGAAATGTTTCTGACTTCTAGAGAAACCTCTACCTGTGCAGCCCTCTGGGTCAGCCAAACTAATGCCTTTTGCTCCTGAGAAAATTTTCAAGGACAAAGGGAACTGTTGAAGGCAATGTGGTGCTCATGTAACTTTTTGTCTCTGCTAATGTCAACTTTGTATTCATTATAATCAGTCAGTGTGAAGGTCTCTGTTGATATGTATCAGAGAGACAGCTTACTCCACGCCTCTGTCCCACTGGCTTCCAAATCACTTTCCTAGTAATCACATTTGAAAGGGCGATCATTTTTGCCTCGGATTAGTCTAAAAGCCTTTCTGTCATTAACCCATTTTTGCTCCTGTGCCTGAGGCAGTCTGAGATGAAAAGGTAGTGGATGTTTCCTTTGGTTTGTTTGCTTTGTGCTTTTTGCAGCACCTTCCTCAGGAGGAGGGGGACGTCTCAAACAGCACAGCTGTCCCTCTGTCCCCGTCTAGAGCACTCTCCTTCCCTTGGCATCGTTCATTTCAGTGCAGCCTGAGGTGTCGTCAGCCAAACTGCATTGCATCAAATGTGCAAACGATTTTAAATGAAAATGAGCAAATTGTGGCAGAGCCTTCCCAACTGTGTGGACAGGGTCGATATAACCAATTTCTAAAAAAATACGAGAGAAAAAAAGAGACACCTGGTAAGAAGGAAAATATTAAACCCAAGGGCAAAAGGAAGCATTTGTAAGAGAGGAGAAAATAGTGGTTTAGTCATCGTGTGTGAAGATCTTTAGGTGCAACCCAAGAGCAACCTGGCCCTCAGCATCAGAGAAGGATCCATTTCACACTGTGCAGGTGGTACTCCAGGACTTTGCTAACACAGAGTGCCACTGACCTGCAAGAGAAAAGGCAATGGGGGGAAAAAAGCAGCTTCTCCTAGAGAAGATTAGTGGGAAGAAATAAAGTCAATAAAGAAAGTAAGTCACAGACACATGGGGAAAAGAATTGGGTTTTTAAAAAATTATTTATTTATAGATTTCACTTTAGATTTCTTTAATTTATATTACAACATCACCTTTGAGAGACAAGTTCATCATAGCAGGCTGCTTCTTGTAACTCTCGGGCTTTGGGAAGACAGGTTGACATGCGTATGTGAAATTCTCTGTCCTGTCTGTTCACAGACTTAGAGACCTGGGATCAAATCAAGACAGTAAAGGACTCAAAGTTTGGGCTGCTGGACTTGGTTTGCTCCCAGCAAGGGGAACATGGCTGAAACAGAAAATATTTCCTCCTGGAGGGGTTCCATGTAGGGACTAACTGCAGGGTGCATACCAAGAGCAATGAATAGTGCAAGGGTTGCAATGTACATTCCCAGCTCAGTCCAAACAGTAGTTTCTGGGTATAAGTGCAAGCCCTGAGTCACGCTGTGGCTGCTGTTTGAAAGATCTGACCAGCCAGCTTGAAAAACCATATCTGTTTCTTCTGAAGTTGGGAGCTTTTCTCTAGTTTTGAGAAGACAGGAACATGAATAGCTTTTAATAAGCCATTAGAAGTATAAATGTGCAGATGTTTGAATGACCTGCTAGGTCTTGTCTTGTAATCCTTACTAATTGGAAGGCACAATATGTTATTTCAAGTGCACTTAGAGGATCAAGTTCTGCAACCTGCAGGTATGGCAATATGTATGGAATTGGCCATGTTTGGACCAGACCAGGGGCTGAATTCATCTGTGTTGACCTGGCTTTTTACCAGATCAGCATGTAGATGATCAACACTGCAGTGAGGTCTCATTATGAGAATGGAAAGGCTGCATGGGGTGTACAAGTATTCCTATGGGAAGCATGCAACCTTTGTCAATCCTTGTTTTGTAGTTCAGTGATGAAAGCAACATCTGCTATTAATGAAAGCCTTAGGTTGTGACATTAGTAGAGTAGGAAGTCTTGTACTGACTTTAGAATATCATGCATTCCCATGCACTTTAAAGAAGTAGGATATCTTTTGTCGCTTTAAAAAATGTTAAGTAATACTTTTGTGTATGTGTGTTCCCTTTAAAGGAAGATCAACTTGATATTGAAAAAAAAATGCTAGTGATGTTACCATAACTATAGTATTAATAATTTCTGATTTATATGCTTCTATGCATGAAAATCTAAATGAAGTTTGCTGGTTTTGTTTTTGTTTGGTTTTGGGGTATTTTTTGGATGAAGTGAAATCAATACAACCACTATATCTTTTTAGACTCTTTTCTGTTGACAGTATTCCCTGTAAACATTAACTCATTATTTATCTATCCCAAGGAATGGTATGCATTGAAAGACAATCACTTTGCAGTGGAATGTGACCTTGGCTAGTCTATAACAGCAAAAAAATGCCATGCTTCTGACGTTATATTGTTTTGATGGAAGGAAAAATTAGCTAACTTATTTGGAAAAGTTGCAAAGGAATCTCCAACCTCTTAGAATGAGTTCAGCTAACCTTTAGGCTCTCTCTTTGGGAATGCCATTATCTTGTGCTGGCACGGAGTCTTTCAACTAAGATTTTTTTCAAAGCATTAAGGAAATATTAATTAAGGTTACAGCATTTCAGGGGAGAGACAAATGTTATTAACATAATTTTAAATATCAGACTCTGGACATGGTCTCTTTGCAACACCTGGGACTGTGGGTGGGCCCTGTGACAGGCAACAAGCTCTGCCCAACATGTTTAGATGGCCAGGGAGGGCACAGGGGTCACACTCAACTCCTCACTCAGCCCTTGTCCTGGAGCAGCCCTGCTCTTGCTGTTCCTGGACAGGGCTGCAAATGTGTAGTTTGTCACACAGACTGTGTCCACAGGAAACAATTGGTGTCCTTGGCTATCCCAGAAAATGAGGGTGGTGTGGTAGTCCTGTCATTCTGTCAACAGTCTTTCTGCAGTAGAGGATATCTCCTCCAAAAGGTGTCCCAAAAGCTCTCTGTGCTGCTTTGGCAGATGCTCATCCTGGGGTTCTTGGTGTGGTACCAGGGAACAGCTGCTGGGATGCTGATGTCTGCACAGTGGTGGCTCGTGGGTGGGGTGTGCTGGGGCACCAACCTCTGCAGAGCATGGTGCATCTCCTGTTACATGTGGGTCTGACTTGTAAATTTACATTGGAAAAGGCAAAATACAATGTGTAAATAACTTTTTTAGAACTGTGTTTCTGCAGCACCTCCCCTGGGTCAGTCAGTTTGCCAGAAATAATCTCTCTCTCATAGTCACAGTCTCAGTGACCTCAGCCTACACCCATTAATGTAAGCTTGTTCTAAGCTCACACAGACACCTCTCAATGCTAGTACTGATTTTCCATTGTTATGTTGGCTGTTGGTACCTAAGCTTTGGGTCTGGAGTCAGAGCTAGGACACTGGGTGTGGGCACCACAACCACAGCTGAGCACCTGTCCCTAACTGAATGGACACTGCTGGACATCCTGTTCTGGAAATCACACTGGGGCAATCAGGGGAGGGAGGGCCAGTTGGGGTAACACCTTAGGTTTGGATTAAGAGGATATTTTTGAAAAGATATTTCCCAGTTCCCCATCCTTGGGTTATTTAGGTTGACAACCTACAGAGCAACCTACAGAAAACTGTGCTCCCTTCACTTAAAACCCACACTGAAGGATGCACTGCAGCATTTCTCCTAATGCTGTCTGTCCCCTGGGATCTTCAGTTACTCTGGTCTATTCTGAGGACAATTTCACATAGTCTTTTACTGTATATTCTGTAGGAAGTAAATAGATCACTCACGTGTCATGTTTGGCATGAACACAAAGAAAAAGGTCCCTCCCTCTTCTGTTACGTTTTCTAGTACAAGAGATACCTCACCCCTCCCTCACTACAACTCTCACTTTTTCTCTCATGGTTTCCTTGTATTTGGATGTTTCTCTCTGAAATCATGACACCTCAGATGGGGGCACCTACTGTTAGACAGTGGCTGTTATTTTTCTCATTATAAAGAGTCATTTAGGTCTCTAAATTCACATGGTTAGGCTAAATCAGTCAAAGCATCAAATTTGAATGGTTCACATCATGCTGGAATGTTTGTTGGAAAACAAAATTAAGACTTCCAAAGAATCTCTCCCCTCATTCTTATCCTGTTCTGTCATCCTCCTTCCAAAACAGGACTTATCAACTTTGTCAAGCAGATTTTCATATCAGAATATCTTTACTGCAGACATCTGCAACATTGCTGAGCTTAATACTAGACTGTGAGTCTACAGATAAGAAACTTAAATTATAACAATTTCCAATTATTCCCTAAAAGGATGCTATTTTTGCAAGCTGCTCTTGCAAATCCAAAAGAGTGAGATTCTATACATATTATAGAGTAGGTCATTTACTGGAGCCATAGACTTGGTTGCAAGGCTAGAAAAACAGTAAGATATCATCACATCAAAACATAAAGTCGCCAGGATTTTGGCAAAGAGAAAAATTCAATAAAGTTTCATTTTTCTATCTACCTTTGCCCTAAAAATATAGTTAATCCAATTTATTGTTTTTTAACATTTTAAAATAATCTTTATTTTCAAGTCAAGCTTAAAATGAAAATAAATAAATAAATAAATAAATAAATAAATAAATAAATAAATAGCTGAAATATCATAGTTTAAAATGTCATAACTTACTATCCATTCTGAAATTTTTAATGCTCCCATATGAGGTTTGCTGGAGAAGAGACACACATTTATAACTGTATGCATAGACAGGCATCTAGTTTAGTCATTAGATTAAAAAAATCTTCAGAAATATCCCCTAATTCTGCTTTGCCTTACAACCTGGGTCATTGCTTGTGAAAAATGAATATGAAATGGGACTAAAGGAAAGAGATAGGATGCCCAGCAGGCCAACCTGGATGTTGATAGCAGAGTTATTCTTACACCAAGGTGCAATATCCAGTGAGCATACTGTGTACGGAGCATCTGATTCCTACTGTCCACCTCCTGTGAATCCCTTCACAGAGGCAGCCATACCATGGGTACCCAAACCATGGCTTGTATTGGCCATCCCACTGAGAGGCCTTTTTGAGAAGGCAAAGACTGAACAGGCTTGGAGAGTGAACTCTCTCTGGTCATCAGGGTGGTCCCACGAAAGCTGGCAAGGCAGAAAGGTGTTCTGTGGAGAAGCCTGTATGCCTGCTGCTGTCTGCATTAAACAAGGATGCTGTGCTGGCCTCTTCTAGGCAAGAGCCTGTTAATTTTATACATCCGTCCTCTAAATATTTCACGTTAGAAAAGGTTAAAATTCCTGGTCTACAGCCCACCTTCTGAGGATATGTCAGATAATTTGCAGCAATGAGACTTCAGGCTGAGAGTCACAATAGTGTGCCACAGAAACCCATCGTCAGACTCTGTTTATCCAATCAGGAAATACAGCAGGGTCATGCGATCCAAACAGCTCGCTCTCCGTGCTCCCAGAGGGCTGCTTTCAGAAATAGCTATGACTTCACAGCTCTTTGCCACAAACTGCTTAGCCAGTAATTTAAATACCAATTGAATTAGTGAAAATCACTACCTGTGCAGAAAGGTAACATTTGCAAGATTAATAATTTCCTACAAATTATTTGACGTATGCTAATCTCTGTTATTGAACCACTGCAGTTATCTTTTCCCTCCAGGCTAGCTGCTCTCTAATTGCAAGCTGACCTTGAGATACAGAATTTAGCTATAGGCTAAACCTAACCCAGGCTGGAGCATCACTGCCAAACAGAGCTGTGGTTATTACTCAGCAGTCGTGTCTTAGCCCTGCTCTCCTGACAGCAAGCCCACTCTAGCACCTCTGCATTGAAAACTCCTGCTGCTCTTTATTAACTGAGGTTTTGTTCTGGCTGCACATGAGGAAGCATCAGAAATTATGTAGCAGAGGTAGTGTTTCATTAGCTGGTGGAAGGTCATTGAGAATCTCTCTTGGCTCAACTGCGGCAGAGCCGAATTCCTCACTCAGCTTCATGCTCTCTGAGATGTGACTTTTACTTAAGTCAAAGTAGCAAGATCAAGTTTCTAATTCATGGCTCAGAGAAAACAGCCCGAGTCTCACTCAGATGTGGCCAGAAAGTGTTACCTCAGTGTAATCAGAGAAAACCTTTTATTGTCCTTGAGCACACTGATCTGGTGGCATTAGCTGCTGCCCAGGGGAAAGGGTTTTCAGTAGGAGATGTGACAATCTGCCATTTAACCTGAGTATCTGCAGGTCACTGAAGGCATTTGGACAGCCTAGCTCCTGTGTAGGAGGATGAGAGGCTTCATCCTGCATGGAGCTGAAACCTGAGGGCAGGTTTTGAGGGTGGGGGCCTGACAAGGAGAAGCTCTGGTCCATATTTCCTGCAGTTTTACCCAGCACCATGCTCCCCAGCCTCTGGAAAGGACTCTCTCTTGTGATGCCCATTCAGAGCAGGGGCTCTCAAGGAGGAGAGCTTGGTCCTGGCAGGTGTTGGGGGAGGCTGGGAGGGACTGGGAGCCAGAAGATTGGCACAGGGCTGCCCTCTGCTCCTGGGGGATCTCCCACACTACGTGCAGATCTGCAGGAGAGGGGAGCCAAAGGCTCTGTTTTGCTTTGCAAAGGGGGTGGATATTTGGCACAGTCCAGGGAACAACTGACTTCAGAGTTGTCCTTTTCTGGGTTTTCCTGCACAAGGGAGTGAGCTAGACCACTTCCTTGTTTATAAAAGGCTCCTATTTCGCCCTTCTTCTGTACAAACATAGAGTTAAGATAGAGAGTACAAGGTGTGTGAAACTTGTTTTTGAAAGATGGGTTCTGGAAACGTGAATAAGAACTGGATTGCATTTCCAATTATTGGGGCCAAATCTTTCTCTCAGTTGCTCTCATAAAGCCAGAGTAACTAGCCAGTGTAATTAGTTATTTCAGATACCTCTAATGTGACAGGAAAAGTCATGTCTGATGACACTTAGACTCACAGCACTTTCCTAGTAACTTCCAGTTGTATTTAAATGACTTTTGTTGTAGTCCAACAGGATGGATGTTGTTCAGGGAGTGATAAGCCTTTGCTGGAAAGAAATGCCAGACTCAGTATTGTCCTCTGGGAATGTGACATTGACAGGTGCTAGAGTTCAAAGATCAGAAAACAATAGCATTAACTTTGGAATGGACATGGGTTTCTGACCTGGTGTGGTGAGTGGAAAATTCACTCATCAAAGCCCTGGGACATTAAACATCCCCTATTCCTCTGACTTTCATACTGTATTAGCTTCCCTTCACAGTGTTCATTTATCCTTGCTTATTTTGAAACACCTCTGAAAATTTTGTTCTTGATATTGCATCATATGACTCCTTATGTAGGGGTTACTGTGGAGTAGGACTATCCAGATCCTGGCTGCCCTGGCAAGCTAAGAAGCTTGCATATACATGTGTGTGTACATATGGGTGCATTTGGGTAGGAGCCATTCTGTATTAAGATAATACCTGTGATTTCTTTTCTCCTTAATCCCTCCCTAGTTGCATATTTATGACCATCTGCCTGTACTTAAACACAGTGAAGCTGTTCAATGATATTAAGACTATGAGAACTCAGCTCAACAGATAGGTATAAATCAGTAGGAGAAGGCAATCCCCACTGTGTGGGAATGGCACTGTCTGGCCATCACTGTTTCAGGCATTGTACTTGTCCTGTAACTCTTTGAGTTTTGCAAAAGGAACACTTATTTTATATTATTTGTACGTTCCAGTCTGACATCTTCAGGTATCTCATGTGATTCTGCTTTAAGTACAACCCACACTTATCCCCAAATTGTATTTAAAGACTGTCATTTAGTCACCAGCATTTCTCTATTTGCAGCTAGAGATTTCCCTTTTACCTTGCAAGTGCATCAAACTCTTCTCCTGAAGGGGTAGAGGAGTCTGAGATTTGAGTGCATTCATTTGTGTGTGTGGGTGAGCAGGCAAAGTTCCCGCTGGCTCTAAGAAAGTGCTCACATGCTGTACATAGTCCAAACATGCCTCCTTCCTGGCCTTTATTTGCAATTCAAACAGAAACAATAATAAAGCAAACTTCAGCCAAAGTTCTTTCTGCAAACTTGGCTAAGGTTCCTCAGCATGAATCCCCTCTGTCCCAGCCCCTTGTTTATCCCTTTCAAAGAAAGAAACCCTTCTCCCATCCTAGCTGGAGCCAACAGGATCCACCTGCCAGCATGAGGCAGCTCTGTATTTTTGTGCAGGGCATTAGTACCTGAGCAGAGCATGACTAAGCAGAGCTGCTCTCCCTGTACAGGAAAGGGCCACCACTCGCAAGGGTTGTATTCAGTACCCATGTCTGCTTCCCAAAGACAAAATCAGAAAAAGCAGGAAGAGAACTGAGAATACCTCTGTGAGAGAGAGGTATGAAGAGCAAATAAAATGAGTGCACTTTATGGAAAAGAACTTCAGCAAATGTGTGGATCTGTTTGTAAGGCACTGTGTAAAGAGAGGGTATCAGATACCATGGAGATATTTAATCAGAGTGAGTCTTAAGACTTAATGTCTAGGTGTTGAGGTGAGACAGATTTACACTGGAAACAAAATGCATATTTTTAGTACCAGGATTGACATATTCTCAGATTAATTTACTAAGATGTGTGGTAAATGCCCTATCATATAAAACCTCTTAGGCCCTCAAGAAGATGTCTTCAGGCAGAAATTCCTGGCAAAATGAGGTGTAGAAAGTAGAAATCCAAGTAGACAGCTCAGAATTGCGGTCCCTAGCTTTTTGAAATGGTCCTCCCCAGTGCACTGCCAGCATCAATGTAATGGAATATCAAACTGGCAATATGACATTGGTCCTTTATTCCAACCCATGGCCAGTATTTTCATTGCTGATCCCGCTCATTAGCCATATGGTACTCCTGACTCTGGGACAAAGAGGCTGAGGTCAGTATGTTAATATGCTTCAGGAAGAGTGCTGCCCCCACTTTTAGTGAGCATTTTAGAGGAAGTTTTAGAGGTGAGCATTCCCAGAAAACACCAAAGAAAGATCAAAGACCTTCCTTATCAGCTGGAGTGCCCAGTGACTTCTGTTAGCAGTTTACAACATTGTCCCAACACAGATGAGAGACAAAGTGACAAGTCCTGTAATTGTGCCCAGGAATTTTCTCTCTGTGACCAGAATTTTGATATATAATATGGACAAAGCAGTAGGGAATAAGGGTACTTGTGGGCACTGATCCCTTTTCTGTGGGATTCATTCCTCTCCTTCAGAAAAAAACCCCAACAAATTCTCACTTTGTACTAGGTATCATGAGCACCTCTTCCCACAGCAAGTGTCCTAGACAGCCTTATTTCATGCTCCAGCAGCACACGAGGTCTGTAGGAGTTAGATTTCTGCATGAAGTGATTCCTAGCTGATGGGAGGGACTCTCCAGGATGAGGAACTCTCTTCCTGTAAAAAAGGCTGTTCATTTCACATTAAGTTTTAATTTAGCAGAACAATTACTTGCTTTCTTCAGAGGAGTAGAACATGTTCCATGAACAAAGACTGTCTATAACCATTAACTTTGGCCCCACTAAGAAGAGGTCAGGTTTATTTTCCATACACTCTGCCTGCCAGACCTGTTTTCCCTTGTTCCATTCTGCTGATTTTCATCAGGTCACTGTTATTATAATTCATCCATAAAAAAGGAGGAAAAATTATTTCCTTTAAAGCAAAATTAATTCAAATATCAACATGCAAGATGGGAATCGGAAAACAGCAACAAAATTTAGAAACAAGCTTTTTTCTTTGACCAAGCAGAACACATCTCACAGCTCTAACAATGCGAGAACAAATATTTTTCTAGACTCAGCAACTGGCAACAAAAAAGCATGACTGTCTCAAAGGTTGGAGAAATTCAGACTGGAGATAGCTACAGCTTGCTTTCAATACAGTGTAATCACAAGCAAGGGAGGGACAAAGGGAGTAATTCAAGATTTATTTTTGCCACCAAATTTTGTTCTGAGAAATCTAGATTTTGGCATTACATCAAATAACTAGTCCAATAATCACATTTAAAATACTCTTTGCTTTTACATTTTGCTGAATAAGAGTATTTTGTCAGTGACAAAGATATAAAGCCCTACATGTAGATTCACTCAGCAAAAGAAATCCCATAGACAGACTGATACTTCCTGCAAGGGAATGCAATCTCAAGATTCCTGAGAAAACCTGTGAAAGAAAAGATTGTCTCATGCTTGAGTATCTTCCAAATGTTGCAAAGACCAAAGCTGCACTGATTTAAGTTTTTGGGGCATTATGAGTAGCAGCTCTAACTCAGTTCTAAGGCAGAAGGACACCAGAGGTCATCTTGATCTGGTGCAGGCTTGACTCTGAAACTCACTGCAGTTACTAGAAAGACTGAGATGTCTTGGAAGCTCTGGTGCAAAGGAGGCTGGGCAGCTGGCTGGGTATCTGAGGCCCGTGCAGCCTACAGGAGCTGATGCTCTGTTGGTGGGTCAGCTGTTCCCTGGCTTCCCCATGAGTGAAAACCGTCCAACTGCAGGCACAAAAATGTGTTTGACTGAGGTGCCAGCTGAAGTCTCCTGCTCATCTGGCTGGGCTGCAGCTGTGCTAATGGTATCACTCTCACCAGAGAGCAGGCTCTGGTGCCAGAAGAGGAAGATGAGTGAAAAGCAAAGCATGCTCCAGCCCTTTGCTGTGGCACACAAGCCTCTCCTTGTGACAACCTCACTTGAAAGAAGAAACACAGCACCTCCATTCCAAAGAATCATTCATCTGAGCTAAACCACAAGCAAAGTCACAAAGAAAAGGCTGGGACAGTGAAAGGCAATGCATCTATCATGAAACCTAGTTATAGCAGGGACACTGAGGAGGTTGTTTTATCAGCAAATAAACCATTGAGCCCCAATCACATATTCCCCTTTGGAAACGGGCTGCCCTCAGCCATGGATCTGTTATTCTCAAGTTCAGTTTGTTTTGCTGAGTTTTGTTTGTTTCTGTAGTCCTTTCACAGTTTTTCCAAAAGGGACACTAGCACATAGACACACACAAAATTGAAAGAAAAAATGTTTTGCTTTCTGGAAACCCTGTGGCTAAGAACACCTAAAATGTCAGCTGCCAGTTTATTTAGACATGACAAGGCATATGACTAGACACACAGAACACAGCTGAGACCAATTCTATTCGCTTTTTGTTATTATATAAATGTCTTCAGATTAAAAAAATAGAAGAAAATTGGTAGGGCATTGAACTGGGGAGACCTACCATTTCTAAACCTAGACTTTCCTTGCTATTTCCTTTCCACATCCACCTTCTCACTACAACCAATGTTTGTGTTTACCTATATCCTCTTTTCCTCTACAGTTCATAACTGATTAAAATCACTGGTGTTAGTCTTTCTTCCCCATCTATACCTGTGTTATTCAAAAGGACTGGGTGGGGACAAAGAGGAGAGGTCTGTCTAGTCCTTTGGTCAGCTGACATCCCAAACCCACTGTGGCAAAATCCCAGCAGACACAGAGATGGGACCTTCTGCTCAGGTTTCATTGCTCCTTGGTTCATATTCAGAGCCCTGGCTGGCTGGAAGGATGAAGCAGGGAATGCCCTGGTCCCCGAGGTCTGTGCATACAGCAGAAGATGGCTTCAAGGCAAATGCCAGGATATAACACATTTCACCCCTGCTCACTGAAATTACCTTAACTTCTTCTTATGAGATCCGTTAGAGGAGAGACTTGGTGCTAGATGACAGAATAGGAACAAAGGATTTCTCTACATGAACTGTTTATTGGGTTACTGAGATTATCTTGCACCAGTAAGCAGGACACGGTGATGCATGTGTCTTAGGAAGAAGTTCCTGAAGCCCCTAGGGCAATTCAGATGGAGAATCCCACCTGCTAACATCTATCAGGGTATTACTTTTCCTACCTGCTGCACCACTGTGATAGGACCAGGTTAGTTGCCTGGCTGCTCCTGGTTTTGTGGACTAAAGTCCTTAACCCTCACAGTGGACAAAACAATGGTGTCTCCTAAGCTGCTCTCCGCCCAAAGACCTGTGAAAGGAAGGTTCTGCTCCTGGAGATTGCAGAATAGGGCAAAGGGACCCTGTGACTCTGCTAAAATGCAGGAGACAGTGTCATCAAGGGACTGTGACAAGAAAAGTTGACTGTTCCTCCAAAGAACTGCCATAGGAGAGTCCAAGGAGGCACAGAAGTTATGGGAGGTCCCCAGTTATGAGAGATGGTGGAGCTCAGTGTCAGACCTTTGAAATTCACTGGGAAAGCTCTTCGGAAACCGAATAAAGAAACACAGAATTTCCCAGCAACATCCCCTTTTTGTTTTTGTACTATACCAGCAATGTCACATGAAATGAGGAAAACAATGTGTCATTTTGAAGGACATATCAAGGTGCTAAAGAGCTGCTGGCTCTCCGAGACACTGACTGTGCTACAGCTGGTCACTTCCCCCACCGAGGAGCCTGGGGCTGACGGCTGGGAAAGCATGGCTGGGGTAGCATGGGAGGTAGGTGGTGCATGACCTTTAATTCCTCAGTTAGAGGAAACTGCCTGCAAGAATGCAGGAGAAATTAGGGGAATTAACTTGGTTCTGTTAATACTAGATCTGTCAGTCTAGTTCTTTGGTTAAAGTGCACGGGAATTCCTGTAAACAACTGATGGCTTTAAAGGCTTTTAGCTAGAAGTCTGTTCACCTTCCATCCCACTTTGCCTGACCTTGAGCCTTAATTAGAAGGTCTGTGATTCATGACTAAACAGAATAATTGCATAAAACAGAGCAGAAAGGCATCCAGACATAACTGGATTTACTCTAAATATGAACATTTGTACACATACTGATCATCATCAGGATAACATGGTACATTCCAGATATTTGTATATATTAGTGCAAAACAAATGGCCCCAGGTGGTTTCTGAAATGAACAAAATCCTGCTCTCAGTCTGTAACTGTTAATTTTTAACTACTACTTACATTCCTCTTACTTTACATATTAAACCCACTTGTCATCAGTTATTGATTTCATAGCTTTAACATTCGGTGAAGGAAAACAAACTGTGGGGCAGGAAAAAAGAAAATCTGTGTCAGGATGTGCTCCACTTTGTGTGCCATTTAGTAAAAGACCTACAAACTATGGATCCCTTTGACATTGTCCAGCCTCCTCATCCTTCCCCCTGGCTGCAAAACAGCAGAGGAAAAAGGGGTTGTGTTTTGCAGAGGCAGAGGAGCTCTCTTCCTTCCGTGGCCCCCAAGTGTGTCTCCACTCTTTCTAAGCAGCACACGTATGGGCAGCACTCAAATGCAGTTGCTGAATAACGTGGAATAAACCTCAGTTCAAGTTTTAGTTTGGCACTGGGATACACCCCTTCTGTTTCCCCTCCTGCACCTGCTTGTGCCAGGAAGGGAACAGGGGGTTTATTCTCCAGTAACTCCCCTCCCTTCTTCCCCCACAGAGCAGCTTTGCTGCTGGGTGTGCTCTCTGTGGATATCTGGCTTCTTCAAGCAGAAAGTTTTGACAACACAAATGTTGCTATTCTGCCAAGTGCTGCAACCTCTAAGAGTCAAGATCCAGCCTATGATTTTCTTCAGCAGATATTTTTAAAACTTTTGGACAACTGTAGCTACAGAGTTTCTGAATTCAGACCTGATAAAAACCTGCAAAAGCAGACATTCCCCTCCATATCAGTGAATGCTCATTACCTTTTACTTTCATGAAGTCCAAGCACAAACATTAAGGTCCTCAGACCTTTACAGCCAGGAGGTATGAGACCCACATCCTGACAGTGCAGAGACATGCAGCATGGCCTCTCCCCTCTGCCCATATGCTACTCATATTTCTAGAAATTCAGCCATCTCATTTCTGTAGGCATAGTCAACCCAAAAAGAGATGGCATCAGGAGATGTATATTAGCTGCAACACTTTGGACATGGATTCTGAGGTTTTATTTGGCCTGTAAGTAAGACTTGACAAAATGGAGCATTTATCAAATCTAAATGTGGTGGAAATATCCCTCCTTTGATGAGGCAGCTATTTTTTGGGGTTACTGTGTACACATCCCTGCCAGTACAACATTGTGAAAGGAGGATAACCAAGGGAGTGAAGTCAAAGAATTAGGCAAAAGATTTATTATGCTTCAATCACAACCAGCATAATAAATCTAAAGGCAGCAGAAGAGCATAATCAGAGAAAGCACACAATTATCTGTGTAATGCTAGCTGGCAGATAAGGGAACTCAGTAATTGCAGTGCAATTCTTGTAATATACAGGAACAAATGTTTTGGAGACTTTAGTGCTTCCTTGAGGAGCAATGGTATAGATTTATTTGTCCCCTCCTCCAGTCTCTCTTTGAGTCAGAGGCCCAAGGAAGAGGACAGTGCTGAATAAAAGTCTGGACTGGGGATCCCTACCTCGTGTGTGCCACCATAGAGTTGTTGCATATATCCACCCCTGACACAGCCACAGGGCTTTTAGTAGCACAGCTGGCAAGTAAAATATCATGCTTTAAGATTTTGAAAGTGTTTCAGTCAAAGAAACTAAATTGAGTGGAGAGGGTGTTGCCTTCTTTACAGGAGGAGACCCTGAGTATCTGTGTATTAGATGCAAACAGTTAACGAAATTCTCTGGAAGAAAGGATAGTTGAATGCTTTCAGGATGAATCTGGGAACCAAATCTCTCTTTTATTTGTGACCTATTTCAGATACCAGTTGTTTCAAATAAATTCATTTGGACCAAATTTATTTGGTCCAAAATCATTGCTCATAACTTACAAAAATCATATCTCTTTCTGAATACTTACATCCACAGGGAGTTATTATTTGAATTTTTACTCAGCAGCACAAATCAGACTATCTGGTAATATTAAGTACAGAATGAGTTCATTCATCTCAATGATGCACCATTTCCTGGTCTGCTCTGCTGATCAGCCCTGCTCTCAGGGTCTGCTGAATGGTAAATCAGACACACAAATGACTCAGTCCATTACTGCCTGGCACCCCTCCGAATTTCTGCCTTCACTGTGCACTGCAGGAGCAAGCTTCTAGTGTGAGCTCTCAAGAAAAGTGCATCACAGAGGAAAGTTATTGACCTCTGCTGTGTCCACCAGACAGCTCCTGCCTCCTGAAGGTTAATTTTCTGATTTCACTGTTTGCACTTGTGCTGTCCTCAAAGCAGAAGCACACAGATGACTTCCTAAATCAAGAGGAACCTAATGAAAATGTGCATACCTTTGGAGATATCTCTGTTGCTCCCAGCTCCAAGCTATCCAACATAAAAACCTAGAAAAATCCCAGTGTTGTTGATGGGTGAAATGCTTGACCTGTAAAGCTGCTAAATTTCATCAGATTTCCTAAAGCATCTCAAACTCAGTTTTGCCATGACGCCGGCATGACATGCTGCAGGAGTTTTGCATGTTACTTTCTCTCCCAGGAGCAGAAGAATGTCTCCTCTTGGGCATTATCTCTTTTCTTCATCAGTGAAACTTCTCTAGCAGTTGGGTCTAGGAGATGAAAGCTTCAGTAGATTTTTGTGATAAGACTGTAATACTGTGCTAATTTCATTTTGTAAACACACATTTGCTCATTGCTTCCTGTATTTGCATGAATTTGGTTTTCATACCACAGTTAAATGGTTTTAAAATCTGCTGAATGAGGGAGAGCACCTCAAAACATAAACCCCTATATATAGTATCTTGGTCTATGGATACTTGATGGACTCCTTCATGTATCTATAATTTAGCTGACGTGCAGAAGGTGCACGGAGTTCACAAAAGAACTTTGAAATCCTCATACCAAGTAATCTGTTTCACTCATTGCAATAAAAATAAATGTGGCAGGAAACTGCACTGTAGCTTGAGGCTGATGTGCACAAATATTTTTTTTAGCAACTGGGCCCTTTCTAAGCCTCAAAATTCACACAAGCAAGTTGTTTGTTCTGAACTTTTTATAAGTGGTTTTTAGATGTGTGTTTTATACTTCTGGTGCCTGATTTGAGGCAGAGCCTGGATGCTGAACTGACAGACCTTCACTCCTGTAATTATTCTCACACATGCTCCCACTGTCACCACAAGACAGCTTTAGAGCAGGCTGAAGCTAAAAGAGACAGTGCCACAACCACATGTTCTCCAGTTCCTCATTGGACCCTCTGCTCTGTGCCTAGATCTCATTCAGGCAGGGCTGAATGTCCCTGCTGGGCTTTGACCAATTGCAGATGCCAGACCCCAGATACCAGATTCTCTGTACTCACCCAGGGGTTTTGCTTCTCTTCATAACCAGCCATGGAATAGCTGGTTACCAGAAAAATCAGTGATGCTGAAATAGAAGACTCAGGCAACAGGCATTAGGAGTTGGGACCCAAATTCAGTCTTCTCTTTCAGTCTTAATCCTTTTGGCATTCCCAAGCCCCTTTTGTAGCATCAACCTGAAGTGTACTGACAGCTAGAGATTATCAGGAAAATGATCCTGTGAAAAGTAACGGAGGTGTCATCATTGATTAAAGATTAAAGCAAATGGGATCACATTAAGACCATGAAAGAAACCTTATTTCCAAAAAAATCTGTGTTGTATTTTTTATATTCATCTTCCTTTAAGCATTTGCTTGTATTTCATACAAACCTGCCTAAGAAAACACATCCTGAGAGAGTGCACATGAAACACCTCCTGCTTTAGTCCTTTCTATACACAGTGCCAGGGATTAGGAAATGTGAATGCAAAAGAGCATTAACCTAAAAGCAGGAAAGAAACACCATTTCTCCTGAGACCTGTAGAGGCAAGACCATCTTCGAGTCAGCAGAAAATGCAATTATAGGGATTCTCCAGTACAAGATCGTTATTTTGGTTTTGATCAATGCTTATTGTATGGATAAAAATGTCTGGACTGGATTATGAAAGGCTGCATGACTCACAGGTGCATACAAGTGTGTATAGGAAAGATCAGAAGAGAAAGTGAACTTTCTCTTGCCTGCAGTGGAGTGAGTCAGAGCCCAGAGAGATGGGAAAGATGTGACCACTGCCCAGCCACTGCCTTGCACTGCAACCAGAGTGGGGCTTGGACAGGGAAATGGTGGGCTGCCACTCGAGGGTACCTTCCCAGGCTAACTGTGGCAGGGCTCAGCTGCACTGTGCCACGCCACTCTGGCCTCCTGAATGTACACACACACATATATACAGAAATAGATGCATTCAGTGCATGCTCTCTCTGGTCCAGGTCATGTCTGAAAGTCACTACAGAGTTCTAGGTTGCTAAGTCCATTTTAAAAATGAGTCAGTTGAATTTGTCCTAACAATCACAGCTTATTTACTCTACTCCCTTATTTGCAGCCGGGCAGCTGTTGAGGCGTGTGGGATGCTCAAGACTGTGTGTGTGTGACTGTCCTGTTTGGAGGGGGAAGTCCCAAGGAAAGCCACTCCTACAGGCTCACTCCTCAACCAGTGCTGTCACTACACAGAGAGGCACATCCCTGCACAGGGAACGCCTTTACCACTTTCTTCTGCCTCTGCTGCCGAACAAGCACTAACAGGAAATATTAGCCTGGCCTGCAAGGATGCACCTGCATTCCAAGTCTTGTCCTCTTCAGCACACTCAGTGCAGGTGGTATTTTTCTGTTGGGGCTGGTTTCTGATATCTAACCTATGGTCTTTCTGATGACTCTCTACCTTCCCTCTGCAAAAGGAGACTTTTTTTTTCTTGTTGTTGTAATATTCTGAAGACAATGAACAGCCTTTCTCTGTGAGAATAGACCCTGGTTTCAACATACATTACTTCTGTCCAATTTCAGAACCATTTTCTTCCAGCCTAGTGACTTGCAGCAGACAGCCTATGCTTGTCCAGCCACTTACAAGACCTGAAAAACTTTAACATCCTGGGAGTAGCTGCTGTTAAATGACTGCTGTTGGAGTGTCTGCCTGGTGGTGGTTTGGTTTCCATCTTACTTTCATCATCTCCAAAACCCAGTCCATCACTCTCAGCCGTTCACCAGGCACTCTGCTCACTTGTGCCAGTAGGCTTAATGCTGGTGGCTTCATGGCAAAAATCTATTCTGAGAGTTTCTGAAACAAAGCCTTAATGATATATGGCTGCCAAAGTTAGCTGTTTCACAGCTGTAATAGCACACTGTAGGCTGCATGGCAGCCAAGCTGTCTTTGTTACTGTATTAAGTGAGGTGCAAGCGCCTGGAATGCTACAGGCAGCAAGAACCATCGTGGGTGGCAGCTGCCTTCAGAGTCCTTGAAAGGATATGCTGTGATAACTTGATAAGGTGTTTGCATGTGTTAAAGGGCATGACATCCGTGAGAGGCTGGCTGGTGAGAGCACAATTTTCTTTGGACGTGAGGTGCTCCAAACTGCATTAGAATTGGGTGGAAAATATGAAGCATGCTGTGTTTTTTGTACATGACTGGAATAATTTCATGAAAAGTAGTTTTCCTGCTAATGTCTGATTCAGTTAACCTGTTTACATATTCTTTTACAGTGCCTCTCAACTTTTCCAGTGAGGGTATACTGCATTTCGTCAGAAATCCTGAAAGTCATGGCATTAGGATGTGGATTGGCATTCTCAGTCTGGGGGCTGGTTTCTGTAAAGCTGCTGTAGATCATTAAGAATTCCACAAAGTTATTTTGCTGTAAATACAGGGTAGGTGAGAAGGCCCTTAGACATGCTGTTCTTATTCTTTGCATCTATGTGGACCTAAACAATCTGGGCAACAAGACAGTTTGACCACTGCAACTGCCTTCTCCTCTTTCTCCCAGCTCAAAATTGGTCCTTGTGTTTCCTGAACAGAGTTTGTACTCCTGCAAACCATAACTGGTTTTCCTTTTACATAAAGGAAAGACAAAAAGTCTTCTCATGGCCAGATACTCTCTCCCCTCTGCTTGTCATCATCAGAAAACCCCATCAGCCCATCCTTGCAGTCAGGTCCCACACTGCAATTCTTGTTAGGCTGCTGTGGTTCTTGCTACAAAGCAAGAACTTTAAAGTTCAAGTGAGCTTTTTAAAATAAGTGCATAGGATACCATATCTAAGGATTTTTGTTAGGGTGATGCTCCCTTCAGTCTCATCACTCTGTGGAGCTGTGTTAGCACAAGCAGGTGAGATGCAAGGCCCATGTACAGTGTCAATACTGGCATTCCCTGGACAAGGCATGCCGAGCTTCTTCAAATTGCCTTTGTCAGCCAGAGGTGCTGTGGCTGTGTTTTCCAAGTGCCTGAGAAAGCTGATTTTAACATGGATTTGTTTTTCAGAAATGGGGATCACACCCTATAACTGACTAGTGTGTCAGAGTGAGATGTGTATCCCACAGCAATAGAGTATTTTAAGACTACTCCTGCCCTTGATGAACAAACTTAATTCACATGATGAACAGTTTCTGGTCCCGTTTCTTCTTGGTGAAACCTCATACCTCATGAAAGCAAATTCCCAGGGCTTTTCCCCCTTATGATCCGTTTGTCTAAATTCCACTGAAGTTGTTGAGTTATGAAAATTTAGCAAGAGGAAAATAAAATCTGAGTGATTATCTTGATTATCTTGTTTGTAGGATTGAATGGATTAAATTTATAACTAATCCAGGGACACAAGCCATCCCTGGTTGAGATAAACACAGGTGCTGCACAAGTTATTGATATCAGTGAACTGTTTCTACGGTGGGAACCTGAGATAAATGATTTGGACTGCAGTGCATTTAGCTTCTTGCAAAATCTGTAAAACTGACAAGGCAAAAGCACATACTGTATTGCACATTGCTGCATTTGCACTTCCATTTTTATTATGCTAACAGAAAATACAAAATCCATGTTATGAGCCCCTCATGAGTGCAGAGCACCTTACTCCTTTCTTACTTAGAGTAGGAAAAGCTGCTTCATGTTCAGGCTGGTCTAGTGGAAGGAAAGTGTTTCTGCCTATGGTAGATGGGCTGGAACTAATTGATTTTGAGGTTCATTCCAACACAAACCATTCTATGATTTACAGAAGGCTTTTGCAGTGCATGAAGCAAGTGATGTGCTATAAATTGGCATCTTTTCTTATTTTCAAGTACCTTTTTCTTATAGCCATGACTTGGGTGCATTTGCTAGCAGTTCCTCAGTCTCATTACTGAATGTTATGTATTCAGTTCCTGTCCTCCAGGTTATTTCAGGATACCACAGTGAGGGTAGCTGGAGATCTTGGGGACAGGCTGCAAAAGTGAATAGATACTGAACTGCTGTTGGGTATAGATTAGAAGTTAAGGAACACAGGGCTAAATTTCCAAAACTCATCTAAAGAATTCAACACTTCCTGGACTAGTGATTCCACATGCATAAACACATGGATTATAGTTGCTCAATTGCCCCTATTGAAACTGTTTTTATGCTTCCTGAAGCTGTTTTTGGTCTGCATATAGGTAATCTGGAAAGCAGTACGTTCCACTAGCATCTTCATACCTTAAGAATGATAAATGTGATGAAAATTCAGATGAGCTGGGAGTAAGTTGGCTTTAACAGGAGGCTTTTAAATAGACTTGCAGTTTGCAACAACGCTGATCTGTTGATGTACATTGGAATTTGCAACTTCAGTATATAATACTACAACTGAAAAATCAAAATATACTAAATTTCATCTGTCTTAATATCTTTCTGAACTCTGCAGTAGCATTGTGTTTCTAGCTGGTTGCCACATATTTTCAAGTTATTTCCTCTACATGAACATAAAACCTGACCTTGTAGGCTCCACTGCACAGTTCTGCCTGTTGCACAGAGAGTCAGTAGGTCAGACATCAAAACTCAGGTGGTTGTTTGTCTTTTTTATTTTTCAGTAGCCAGGAGTATGATGGCACGGGCAGATGTTGAGTTTCATTGCAGAATTCAGGTTCTGGCTGACTGGTTAGCAGCTCTCCTAGGGCAGTCAACCCTAAATTACAGAGACACCAAAACGTGAAAGCAGTATTTTTATTCACTGCAGCTATTCATTCTTACTAATATTACTATTATTACTATTGTTGTTGTTGTTGTTGTTGTTGTTGTTATTACTATTATTATTATTATTATTGTTGTTATTATTATTAATGCATGGGAGAAGTTATTTTTCTCCTTAGTAACAGGAATAAGTGGTCTGAGAAACAGAAGTTCAATGAAAGTTCAAGTGGTTACTTACCCAACGGGCATGACAGATCCAAGATG
>VZRX01017409.1:36537-115998 GCA_013398075.1 Notiomystis cincta
AAAAAAAAAAAAAAAGAATTATAGAGTAGTCAGATTTTTCAATCTTGGATGATCAGCAATATCTTTCAAATCCAAAAGAAATCCACAAAAATCATTTAGGCTATGCAGAAATAACGGGGTGGGGGGTGTGTGTGGAAGAAGGCAATCATACTGTTTATTTAAACTGACACTTGATGCAAATTTAAACTTTTTAATTAAAGATAAGTTCTGCAGGGACTTTGTCCTGAGGATCCCATCACATCTTATTTTTTGACATAAAGCCCAGTCAAAAAGTGTTGAAACCATTTAGGCTAAAAAGTGAGAAAAATAAATGCCAGATTTGCAATAATCTCAACCCATGACCTGTCACTATTCTGCTGACATGGAGGAAAGTGGCTGCTCCAAGAGGAAGTGATGCCTCTTGCAGTCAGGAGAGGTGGTTGACAGCAACCCTGGCAAGAGCAGAAATTTGCTCTTTGCTGCATCCAGCTCATTTTAGGAGTTGGTGGATTTTGCAGGCCAAGCCCCCTGCTGTGAAAAAATGTGATCCTGCTTGCAATGTGTAAGAATTCTGTGCTGCTTCTTAAGGGGACATCTGAATTTCTGGCATCAGCTCAGGTTCTCCCAGAGGGTCTATTCTGAGCTCCCTGTGCAGTGAAGTAAGAGCTGTGCATATGTCAGTGTATTAAAGGTTCTTCATGCTGTGAAACCCAGTTAAGAAAGTTTCTCACAGGCATCCCATGCTTTTAGATTTGGAGCTCCAGCAATCCTGTAATGGCACAAAAATCTGGTAAGAAGCATGGATTTGATTTCAGCTGACAAGTTGTAGTGGTTTTAGCCAAATTTACCTCTTTAAAGCATAACTTAACAGATTGCTGTTCACTCTTGTTACTTCAGTGATGCAGAATTAAAGAGTGCCAATTCAAAGATCAGGAGATGCCTAATTATGAACACTTATTGAAATTTAAAATACTTCCAAGCAGTTAAAGGATGACTGCTCAGACACTGTAGTAGAGATCACAAGTAATGGTGGGAATTATTTCACACAATGGTATTATTGATAGTACGGAAATTTTCTGTACACTGAACTGGTAATAATTCAATACAAGCTCACACACCTCAAGACTGTCTCTTTGTATCCCAGTATTGGTTAAGAAGTGTTCACTTAAACATTAAAATCAGTTTTTCCAAAATAATTTTCTCACTGAATAGCAGCTTGGTTGATGAACATGTTTTAGAAGATGTTTATACCCTATCCAAAAGACTACAGTTTCAAAGAAGAAAAAACATATTACGTGAATTCACTGATAAACTATAATAAATATTTCTGGACACTTCTGTTTTATTTAGTTCCATACCTTCAGACCATCTTGAAGTGGAATATCAGCACTGGGAAGTGGAGGACATCATGCAAAATAAAAATGCCTGAAGAGGAAAATCTATCATGTTTTTACTTGCCTCGAAACAACTTCAAGTAGGTAAATTCTCAGAATTTAGGATCCATCTTTATCTGAAGAATTCTCCTGTTCTGTCAACAGGGATGTCACTTGGCACCACAAGTTCAGGACACAGATTCTTATCTACCAGAAAACACATATTTAATCTGACAAGGAAAGACTAAATTTTATCACAGTAATGCTGTTTTGGGTTTTTTGGGGGTTTTTTTCCGAGTGTTTTTAGGAGTCATCTAAGGTCCTTGAGAAGTATGATTAAGGCAATTATTTGCCTAGGGAAAAGAATACTGCCACAAAGATGGAATTCTAATTATAAAGAAACATTTATGTTTGCATTCCAGCCAATGTCTTCCTCAATATTACTTGGTTCTCACTCGAGAATAGGAATAATAGGGTGTACTGGTAGTTATATTACTGGTAGTTGATATGTTAGTCAACCTGCAGAGTAGCTCAGGTTTCAGCTACACCCTTTAATGGTCCTTGAGGATAAGAATAAACCAGTCAAGACTAAATTTCCTAGTAATTCAATGACATTTTTGTTTAGTCTACATCAATCAATAATACTCTGTTTTTAATGGTCTGTGCTGTCTGCCTCTGGCTTCTTACACATCAAAAACTCAAATACCAAAGCCACTCTTACAACAGGATAAACTGAATGAATTATTTGCATTAAGGAGCAATCCATGTTATTAATGTCAGTTGCAGTATGCAGTTAAGTGCAACGAGGACTGAATCCTGATGACATTAACCATGTAAACTACAGTAATTTAAAATTTATTTACTCCTGAGACACGACTAATCTCTTGAAAAGTTCAGATCAGGATCATTTTATCAGAGAGAGAACCTGATTTAAAAGCCATTAACAAGATGCCAGATGTAACATCTTGCTATACCTTGCACAAACACCATTTTCCCTAACAATGACATAAACAGGGTACATTTATAATTTAAAATGTAGCGTCCACAACACCAAATGCCAAGAAAGGCAGTTTAGAATTTTACAATCATGCTATTAGTGAGGAAAGACAAGCTTTTAAAATAGAAATTACTGTATTAATTCACAGCAGAATCACATCCAGAAATGGTCCCTTGTTTCAGCCCAGTCATCAGGTAAGTGGATTTAAATTTCTTGCAAGCATTATTTATTATTCTTTATATATCTTTCTCACCTTCAGTCTTCCAGAAATATTCAATTACAGCATCAGAGAGAGCAAAGTAGAACATTTGGATCCCAGTCAGTGCTGTCAGCTAGGTCCATCTTTAAGCTCCCGTACACCACTGTGCAAGCAGAGTAGTTGTACCTCACACCTCTTCCACCAGGGAAACACAAAAGGATATTCACCCAGAGCTCTCCATCAACAGTGAGATGTCAGCCCATCTGGAAAGTTGTTTACAGGCCATGTAAAAGGGGGACAGAGACGGGGATTGACTCATAGCAGCCAGATTCATAAACAATGACCCAAATATCATTGTTTCAGAAGGAGCGGTACAAGAGCTAAGCTCCCTCCCATGAATTTGGGCAGCCAGTACTTATGCAGCAGATAACCCCAGCTGACCTTTCTAGCACTCAAAGAGTAATAGCTTTGCTGAGATGAACCAGTGTTGAACAACTTTTCCAGTGTGTCAGGCAAAACAAACTCTAGGTTCACACCATCTCTGCTGTCTTTCTTGACCTTACATAACTGAAATGTATAAACAGAAATCTGTTGCAAGGAAATGCCATGCTGCTCTTGTTCAAATTCCACTACCTTCCTCTTTCACTATATCTGAATAATATCTTGTGTTAACCTTCCTGGTGGGGGATGAGAAAAACAATTAACTTTATAACTTTGGCGCCCTAGCATAATTGATGCCCCCTTTTCTCCCTTCATGATAATTTGAAATATATGAAGAATTAATATTTAACTACCTTCTAAACCTTATGATGCCTAGGTTATTACTTTTATCAGATACCAGGTAGTGCATATTACATTACAACACAGTTGTGTGAACTCTTACTTGGAAAAAGAAATCACTAGTTTTCTTACAGCCTAAAAGAATAAACATATTTCACTCTGGAAGAAAAATTAAATATGTACATATTGCTTAGCCTCAGCTGCATTCCCAAACACAAGCACACCATATGCCCTCTATATTTTTATTACTACTATTTTTTTTTATTTTGGGAAATGCCCAAAACAAGCACTTCCATTCCTCCCTTGGTAAGGTTTTGAAGTGATGAAAGCTGACTCGGCTGACTTCTGTGCACAGGGCAAATTAACAGGATCACACCACAGAAATTTGAACTAATATAAATTTAATCACTGCTGTTTGTCATGAAGGTAAATACAAGTATCCTGACTCTGGGAGCCTCTCCAGAAAGCAGAGAATACTGAATCAAAGGGACACTACATTTCTTAATATTGCATTATTGCAGCTCTGTGGTCCTTTGCTGAACAAAAGAGAAATACATCTCAAAAAAATTGTCCAGGCAGTAAGAAACATTGTTCTGTGGCTAACATAAATCATGCAGAAGTATCTGATCCTAGCTGCTTATCTTGGGTGATTTCATTAGCATGTCTTCCCTTGAAGCAGGTGGCTTGTTCACTCTTCCCCCTGCAGGTTTGGGGTTTGCAGGCATCACTAGTGAGACGAAAACTGGGCAAAAGTGGGTGCCATCTGCATCTTGTGTTGAAGGTCCCTCTGGAAATACAAGTTCAACAAAGCAACCATACACCTCGGGGCGGGGGGAGCATAAATGTATCCTGCTGTGACATGCTGTAAGTGTCACAAGTGCCATGAGAGCATGTCATTGTCCATACACAAACATCATTGCATCATTGCACCTTATAATAAACATAATGAAAGGGGGGGTGGGGGGTGGGGGGTTTAGCACATCTCAAGAATGCAGCACAATTATCTATATAAAGTGATGGCAGCAGGATGGGCAGAGCCAGAAACAGAGTCTGGAGTGTCCATGTTTCTCATAAGCCTTGCTTTCATGCTGGCCAGTCAGCCAGATGACTTCCTTCACCTGGGAGTTAGCTGTTGGTGGCAGAAATCTGCAGAACTTCTGTATGTGTTTACATACAGTTATCATTTACATCCTTCACATATCATCCAAACTTCTAAAATGTGCCTGATATTGATCAGATGTCAGCATTTCCAAGGTGTTTGTCTGTCTTAACAACTTCTTATCCCCAGTTCATAGCCCTCTGCCTTCATTTATTACGTGGAATGATGTTTGCAGCAACCTTTTATAGAAACCATAGCTACTTGCTCTGACTCCAATCTAGGTGCACCTTGAGGTTGTGATGTGCCTAAGGCAACCTGCACCACAGCTGTCATTTTGAGGGGTCAGTGGGAGGCTCCCAGGTCCTCACCACGTCACCCTTCCTCTGTTGGTGTGTGGGAGCTGAGCCCAGGTGGGACAGGTCAGCTTAGATGCTATGGACCACAGGATAGGGAATCTTCAGTTCCATCATGCAGCTGATCAGGAAACTGCAAATGGGGTCAAAGTGGTGGGGCTCTGACATCAGCCTGACATAAACACCTTTTCCCTGACATGCCCTTTTGGTGTACAGGATCCTGGGTGGCAGTGCCTCTGCCACGCTGTCTTTTCAGACTGTGCTTCCCCTGCTTTGCTAGTGCTCTCCTTGGCTTCCCCTTCTCCTCTGTCTTGCATTTCTTTTAATGAGCCTGATGCAACTTGCACTTCTCCATGTGAGGACAAGCCACACATCTGAAGAGAAAATTGCTCCCTACAGATTTGCTAGCAGAGCCAGAAAAACAGTCCTTTGCAGAAGGGATTTTTCAACACTCAGTGTGCCTATGCCAAAATGCCTCACCAGATTCTCTTGATTTCACTTCTCTGCTGAACTAATCACTCTGCTGGAGTCTGTTCCTGTTGTTCTCAGGGAGGCAGTGGAATAAACTGGTTAATGGAAGCCATAAAAGTGGCAAATGTCCTGTGTTTTGTTCACCTGCTCTAGGAAGGATGCGGGTTGATCTTGAGAGGAAAGGCATCAGATCAGTTCTGTTTCTTTCTTTTTCCTAAATCAGCTGCTAAGTGAAATAACAAAATGTGCACAGGAATACTAACATGTCTTTGTTTTCCCTCCTCACTAAAAGCCAGCAGCTGCTTAGTGTTTCACAGAGAAAGATAAGCAATGTGATGATTGTGGCCACTCATTGATTCATTTTGGTGTATTGTTCACCATCGAATTTCTTAGTGCTTTGAGACTGGACAAAATCACAAAGAATAAAAAAATTATGAAATTGCTAAAAAGAAAAAAATATTCAAGTAAGCAAATTGTGTGTTATAGTTCTACCATGAAGTGGCTTTGCTGACAAGAGAATTAGATCAAGAAGATCTTGACAAGCAGGATGTTTTGTAAACTGTGCAAATTTTTTCTGTGCGCATACACATCCCTTAATAGTAGGGTAGGATCTTTTTTTCCACATTCCATGAAGAAACCAGTTTACAGGTTGAAAAGAAGATGAATTTTTTTAAATTGCACAACACTTAAAATCATTTGGTATTCTAAGTCAGGTTTTCTGTTTAAGTATTCGTTATCTTGTGGGATTTTTTTATTTCACCAGATTTACTTCATTACTTCCTTCTTCAAAATAGATATTTTCTCCCCAGGCCCCTAGATTGTTTAGAAAGAGAAATAATTAAAAATGGAGAGAGGGAAGTGAGACGTTTTGATGTCACATATTCAGTTATACTTATGTTTTCCTAGCTTATAATTTTCTTGAAACCCCTTTTACTGTAGCTAGCATCTCTTGAACAGCAATTTGTCAAACTTTGTTTGTCATAGCTTCACCTCCACAAGTGAGAAAAAGGCCTGTTTCTACAGTTGTCCAAATAAAACCTCTTCCAAAATCAAATGGTTAGTGCCCTGAATTGTCATGTAGCAAATGCACAGTCTGTAAATAATTTCAGAATGTATATAGATTCAGTGGGAAATGGGAAATTAAGATAATCAAAAGAGATCTCATCCCTGTTTCCTTTTTCCCCATTTTTCTGCTCCATCCTGGGCATATAAGTTAAGATAAAAGTGCATCCTCCCTGTTCCTATGCCAGCCTACTCATGCTGTGGCTGTATTCATTCAGCACTCATGCAATAGGTGCCTAAGTAGTTTGGATCCAAGGTGTATCACACACACCAGACTCAGGTCTATTTTTATCTTTGAATAGTAATACTGAAGTTTTTGTCTGTCACAGAACTATTTTCTCCACACTCTGAGTTGCTGGAACTAGGATGGCCCAGAGAACAAATACAAAAAGGAAGATTTGCTGCAATGTTCACAAACTAAAGAAAAGCTGATATTAGTGTAAATTCTGAACAGTACACTTGCAGGAGATTAGGCAATTGCTGACTTCCTTGGAAATGCTTCTGTGGTTCCTGTTTCACAAATGTCCCACAGAAAATGAAATGGGCTCATATTGGCCAAAGAGCCAGGGGAGAAAGTGTGGCTCCTGGTTGGTTTATGCTGAGCATGGAAAGCTGCCTGCAAGGATGTAAACTGAAGATGTTTCCAGTAATGCTGCCCTCTTGGCTATGAAAGAACTGCAGAGGCCCAGACCTCACTGGAGCTCTCTTGCAGGATCCCACTCAATGTTTTACCCTAGCCACCTTCTAAGCTCTGTTCATAAATTCTCTGTTACGAGAGCAGGGGTGGACAGCAGACAATATATATTTTGAGAGGAATATTGTTCTACAAGCAAAACCATATCATTGCTTCTGGTCAGCTCCTGGGCTCATGTTTTACAGTACTGTCTGAAGAATGCCAGAATAGAGCAGTACTGCCTATCATTTCATATTATGCCAAGAACAAACCCATTGGTATGAAAAAGGCCTGTGAACTCTGTGAACTCCTTTTTACAGGTGTACCACTTACACAGAGTTCCACAAGGCCAAGAGAGGGGAGCAGAGGAGGCTATTTAGTTTGACCCTGTCTGAAAGGTATTTTTTCTTAAGAAATTTCTTATCCAACAACTTTTGCTGTGACCATAAAAGATATTGTGAGTATTGTATGTTTGTGTTAAGGTAGTGAATAGATTTGCCCCAGCATGTGTAGGGAGTGCTCATCACTCATCCTCTCTGCTCTAAAATACTTCTGTGTGATTGCAGACAAGATGCAGAAGTGATTGATCCACTGCAAGGAAAAGGTTGAATAAACAAGCAAAAAAGACAAGCATACACAAACATAAAGTGTTCAGGGAGATGGCTTTACTCATATTATATTAAATCCATATTTTACTATAATTCTGGAGACTGTGACCTGTTGACAAATGTGGGATATTTCCTTCTCTTGGTAAAAATAATACCAGAAAATTAAATTACTTTCTTCTTCCCTCTTCCTTGCAAGAAATGGTCATTTTTCCTATAACACATTTCAGACATGCATAACATTTCTACCCAATTATGCCTGTTAATAACCTTTCACGTTTAGGATGGAGCACCACCTCCTTCTAAAGTTCCTTCTAAATTATGGTCTTGCAAGCAGAAATTCTTGTGTGTTCTGGTGCATTCTGATATCATGATAACCTGCATTCTGCTAACATGTGGGATAAGGAGGAATTACCTGAAACCAACAGAAAAATACAACTTTTCTACATTTATTTATCAAGTTCTTTGCTCATGTAAAATTTTTCTCTGGTCTTAGACTGGGAGCTTTGTGAGTCTTGGACTGTTTCATGCTACTCACTTGGCTGTGTGCATTATGGGTGAGTCCTGCTGGGAGTTCTGAAACACAGAGAAATAGAGATGGAGACAAAAGGAGTAGCTGTCTCTGCTGACTGAGCTTTGATGTCAGATAAGGACAATTTCAAGAGAGAGAATAAAGTGCTGGTGTGCTTCTGCAAAGCCCATAGACCAGACAGCCATGAGTCCTCTACCAAGAGGACTTTCTTCACCAGTTGTGGCTGAGACTATAACATCCCAGCACTGGAAAAGGTAGGTTCTTTGGAAATACAGAGAATGTAAATGCTTGAAGAATAATATATTTTGGGACATAGTAGTTTTATCTGGAATTTTGAACACAGATGCTGTGTCTAATGTCTTTGACCTCTTTATTTGATCCTAATCTGATGTAGTAATATCCTTTCCTGGCAGGGAAACTGTTTACAACAGCCCAAAAGGACAAGATTGATTGTTGTTGTATGAAGTCAAGAGGATAACTTGGTGTCTCTCCTCTTTCACACTCTTAGGACTTTTCCTTTGTCCTCTTATCTGCTTTACTCTCCATGCACTATTCTTGTTAAAGTGCATTTTTACTTTATAGGATTTTCTAACACAGATGGTAAAGTATAGTTGCTACAACAAAATTTAAGTCCACAATGGAATGGTTAGTTTTATACCTCTAAAACCAAATCCTGAATCCCTAAGGATTCATCCACGGTTGTACACACTTCCAAATTAGAAGTGGAAACAAGAAATATAATGTGATGACTGTTGGAGACCAATGATTTTGCTGCTACAAGATGAGAAGACGTTTTTAATATCATCTTATTTTCAAATTGACTTTACACACTTACAGCTTGTCAGCTGAAGTTTGAAATGGAATCAAGTACACATTGAAAATCAGTTGGGAGGTCTACTTGAGATACTGAGGTGCTCATTTCTAAGGGAATTTGAGGTGAGCAGAGAAGAAACCATTAATAAATCAAATTCCAAAGAATGTCTTCAAACACTAAGGTTAAAATAACAGAAAGCACTATTTATGAACTTGCAGATAACCAGAAACAACAGCGTAGAGAGGAGTCAACTGCTTTTATTTATCTCAAAAGAAGGTTTAAACTGAGCTCCTGATAACGATTATTTAAATGTCAGTGGTACTTTATAATTTGATTAAAACTTATATGAGAAGTGATTTTGTAAATATGTGCATGCTCTTCTGTGGCTGACATTTCACAAGGGAACCTGAAACAGGGAATGGTTTGGGGGAATGTAATTTCTTTCCTGTTGAGTAAAATTTGCAGGGTTAGTTGAGACTTTGNNNNTGCTTTCAGCAGAGCATGGGGACTGCATTTGAACTGCCACACATTCTGCTTCTAAAGGCATGCTACTGTCACGCCTCAAACAGGTGGAGGGAGCTCATGCAGCACAGGAACCCTGGGATTTGCACTGCTGTTTCCTGTAACTTTTCATATGAACAAGATTTACTTCTCAGTGTGGCCAGACCAGTGAAACCTCAACATCACTGTGCAGTACCTGCCTGAGAAGTAAGGCAGTATTAACGAAGTACTACCCCTAGGACATACAAACCAGAAGTTATAGGACCTCAGGCACACTGGCAGCAGCACCTTCTGAAGGTTCACAGCAGAAGGTACAGCAGTGGAAAGAGTCAGGGAAAGAACAGTTGAGGAAAATTCCACAAGATAAGAAATGAAGCACTAGAAAGGACTAAACAGATTTTCAAGTAATGAATACTGTAAAAATACTCAGGAAATACAGGCTTGGTGACAGAGCAAACTGTCACCTCACTCATGTGTTATGTATCTACTATTTTCATTTCATATGCTACCTAAGAGCTAGCTAAGATATAGAAAATCACTTTGCACCTTGGATGGAATGCACTGTCTGAAGGCCAGTTTGAGCCTTTAATCCATGAGATCTTGGTTTTCTCCCAAAGTAGAATGAATCATTAACTAAAGAAAATTTGAAATATTTGATAAAATTGAGTAATTTTCTAGCTAGCATTGCTGCCCCTAATCCCCATGACAGGAGCAGGCAAAATGCTTGTGAATACTCCAAGAGATTGTGTCTAGGTAATCAGAGAGCCAGGAACACTTAATGAGTAGCTTGTCTGTGCCAAGTGTAAGACAAGGGAGAGTTGTAATGAGAAGTCCCCGGCACGTGCCCCTCTCCTGTAGCCTTTGATGTCTGGGTGATATCTTGCTGTATTTGAGGTGCTTGCCAAGACAGGCTGTTTTTCAAAGGCTTCAGCAGAAGACATGTAAGCCATAGTGAAAAGCACAACCGATGAGGTAGCCTGGTGTTTCTGGGACTCTACCACATTCCAGACCTTTTTGTAGAATGAACAGTTGGGAGAAACACTGTAAACAGACAGGAGAAATATAGAGTCTCTGAGCATGTGAGGATGATGTTAGGAAGCTGAAGCTGAAGCCCATGTGGATTTGAAGTTGGTGATGGAGGTGAAGGGCAATATGAAATATTTCTGCAGGTATTTCAGCAGTAAAACATCTAGAGAAAGGATGGGCCCACTGCTGAACATGGCAAGGAACCTGGAGAGAATAAACACAGAAGAAGCCAAGGTGCTAATGGTCTTTTACACCTGGTCTGTATTGAAAAAAAACCTGCCTTCAGCAACCCATGAAAACAGTGGGAGATCCCAGAGCAAGGAAGATGTACCCTTGTTGGAGGGTCAGGTTAGGGAACCTTACAGACACTGGAAGTATACAAGTCATGGAGTCTCATGGGATGCTCTCAAAACTGCTGAGGGAGCTGCCCAAGGTAACTGCAAGGCCTTTCTTGCTTACCTTGGAAAGATCATGATGCTGGAGTCATTACTGTGGGGTGGGAGAGAGCAAACATCACTTCTCAGGAAAGACAGGAAAGAAAATCTGGGGAAATACAGGGCAGTTAGACTCACCTCAATCACTGTGAAAGTGATGGAGTGGATAATCCTGAAAACAATTTCTAGTTGCGTGAAAGACCAGAACGTGAATGGGTGTAGTCAGCATTGATTTACAAAGAGGAACTCTTGTCTAAACAACCTGACAGTCTTCTAAAATGAGGCATCTAGTTTGGTGTATGAAGGGAGGACAGTGGGTGTTGTTTCCTTGACTTCAGTAAAGCCTTTGACACTTTCTTCTGTGACAGCCTCATAGACAAGCTGAGAAAGCACAGGCTGAGTAAGTTGACTGTGAAATGGACAGAAAGCTGGCTGAATTTCCAGCTTCAACTTGTTGCCCTTAGCAGTACAAAATGTAACCAAGGGCTAGTGGGGATCCTCAGCAGTTAGTACTTGCTTAACATGTTCAACATCTTCATTAGTGACGTGGGAGACTGGGGAGTGTGCACCCTCCACAAGTTTGCACATGGTGAAAACTGTGAGGAGTGGTTGGCACACACATGGTTGTGCTGACATTCAGCAGACCTCAACAGACTGGAGAAATTGACAGAGGGCAACTTAATGAAATACAACGAGGGATATGCAGAGTCCCGTACCTGGTGAGGAAAAACCTTGTGCACCAATAGACTGGGGGACAACCACCTGAGAATTAAGTGGCAGAAAAAGACCTGGCTATCCTGGTGAATAAGGAGCTGAATATGATCCAGCAATGAGCCTTGGTGGCAAAGACAGCCAACAGCATCCTCGACTGCATCAGAAAGGGCCTTGCCAACATATCAAGGGAGATGGTACTTCCCCACTCCTGGGCACTGGGGAGACACATCTGGAGCACTGTGTCCAGTCCAGTGCAAGAGACATGTGGACATACTGGAATGTGTCCAGTGCAGGCCATGAAGATTGACTGTAATAGGAACACTTGATACAGAAGAAGAGGCTGAGACAGCAGGGACTGGTCAGGTGGGGGAAGAGAAGCCTTGGGGAAATTTATTAAGGTGTATAAATACTAGAAAAGATATACTAAAGAACAAAGAGCAAGGTTCTTATCACTGGTATCCAGTGAAAGGATTAGAGGCAATGGACACAAACAGAAATCCAAGACATTCTGAGTGAATATAAGAAAAAATTATTTTTACTCCCAGGCTAATCAAGCATTGGAAGAGGTTGCCCGAAGAGGCTTTGAAACACCTGGTCCCGAAGGTGTTAAAACCTGACTGTTCACAGTCCTGCATTCACCCTGCTTTGAACAGGAGGGTTGCACTAGATGACCTCCAAAGGCACCTTCAGCCATTCTAGGACTTCATGAAATGAGCTGAAGGCTGAACAAATAACCTTTGACCGATTCCACTTCCCACTAAAACTGCTTAGCGCCTTTGCATCTTCCACTGTTTTAAGAAAGAGATGAAAATATTATTTCTTGAACCTGATCCTGAGGGATCTTGATCCCAGGGGGAACGGGGGGTGGGGTGTGTGCATCAGGAACATTCAGTTTTGTTCATTTAGTCTTTTTGCTGTCTACTCTACTTTAAATTCAACGGCCTTGATTCTTTCAAAGAACTTTTTCTAAAATAGAATGGGATTTCAAATATTTCAGGTCCTATAATGTGGTGATTTACATAATGGAAATACTTTGGTTCTATTGTTAAAGTGGTTGCAAATAAGAGAAATAAGTAGATTATTTCAATTTTAAAAGGAGTGGCAATTTGGTGCTTTGGAGCGGGGGAGCACTCCCAAAGAAGATGGTTAGGACTTCTCACTATGACCTGTTGCTTAGAGGAATGAACCAGTTTCAGCTTTAAAAGTGCTAGAACGTATAAACACTTTAAACACTATCCTTTTTTTTTTGAAAATAAGCCTTGCTTCGCGTAACAAAGTCATGCTAGATGAATAGCAATACAAGAAATTAGAGAGGATTTATCATTTCATTAATTAGTTTCCCAGATGCCTAGACTTCACTAGATGATTTCTTTTAAGTCAGTTGATAAATATCAGAATAATTCCAGAACTTTAAAAAGCTGAGAAGACACACCTGGTGACCAAACTCTGTAAATTTAAAAAGAGTTAAAATTATGAGCTGTTATTTTAAATTCTGCCTACTCCCACTCCAGCAATGCAGATCTAGTGCCAAAAGATAAGGATTAAAATGTTAAATGTCTAAAAAAGACATGATTTAACAATCACACTTAGAAGAAATAATGGACACACATATTCCTTTACTTCACCCAGACTCAGAATCCCACTTTGGGACCTGCTTTGACAAATACAATCCATGCATATTTAATGCAGCAATGTATTTCTAATTCTTTTTGCTGACTAATTCTATCTAACTATATTCAAAGTGCAAAATTTTTTCCTCAATAAATGCAGAAACTTGCAGTATTTCATCTGGTTGGGATTGATTTGCTTCCCCTAAGACTAGCTGTAGTTTTGTACTGCTATACTATTTTAGAGAAAGAGCAGAATAGGTCCAGTTGAAATAACTATAGACAGAAAAGACAGGAATTTAAATTTCAATACTGTTCATCTTCCATGCAGTGACATTTTGGAGGTGAAGATCTGTGTGGAGAATATTTTCAGGATGGTTTAATAATTGACAGGAACGTGTCCTTACATAAAACCTTTTTTTTTCATGAGAGATTAAAAGTGCAGACTCCTAATGCAGTCTTTGGAAAAAATAGAGTATCTGTATAATTCTCATTTAACAGTTCACCAAGACATGAACAGAGAGGCTTTAAAGGTGAAAGAAATTTGCAAAATATTGTCTTAAAAGTGGGAGAAGAAATCTGGTGAATCACACTCACTAGGATATTTGCAGGAAAGAAAAATGTGTAATCCAAAAGCAGACATTCTTTGCTTTGTTAGGACTGACTCGCCATTATGGAACCAGCTTGGAGACAGCATCTTCCTCTGAGGTCTTTTTTTAGGGAGCAGGATGTTCTCCCAGGTGAAATCCCCACTCATGAGGCCACCAGGCAGCAGAAAAGGACTGGGGAGAGGCTTGTGTGGGAAATCTCTTAGAAACTGAAATGGGTGTCCTGACTGCATGAATGTCCCAATCCTTAGAGAGCAGGGTGAGGAACTGATACAAACTGACAGGGGAAGAATGCAGAACAACTGAATATAGTCAGAGCTTTGCTTTTGAAGACAGAAAGAAAGGGAGGGGGAAAGGCTGCTATTGTGTCAGATGTCCAGCTTGTAGTCCTACCAGGCATTGTGTTGTACATTCAAACTCTGAAATAAAAACATAAAATAGAGTAAGCCACCACCTTTTCTTCTTGCTGCTGCACAACCAGCTGGTCACACACAAGTTTCCTTCTTCCAAATGTATCCCAAAGTCATAGAGATTCCAAATTTAGTGCATCTCATTCTTGCTTGCAAATATTCCTGTAACAGCAGATCAGCACATCTGACTCTTGAAAAGAATCCACTTGAAAAGGTATTTTCCTGTCATGCTTCTGAGGTTGCCACTAGCACTCCATCATAATTACAGCATCGTGGAGGTGGCTGTTTTCTGCTCTGCATTTTCATCTTCTGCTGCAGAGCAGGAGGATGTGGCCACCTCTGTGGCTTTGGGATTTTGTGCTTCTTCAATTTATGGCTGCCCTGGGGCTGCTCAGCATGGCAGGGTCATCCAGACCTTGCACAGCAGTGGCTGATGCAATCTACTTTCAAAATGAAGGGTTTGAAATAGCTGAACACGAGGGAAAAGTACACTTCAAAAGGCCCCATATAAGGCAGAGCTGCTGGATTGGTTTTATGAGGGGAATAACACTGTCCTCCCAAGAAGGACCTATCCCACAAGACACTGACTGCTCAGGCACAAATAATTCTGGGTATTTTGTGAGCAGGGGTTCATGCTTTTTGGCATTGCACTCTACAGACCCAGCCTATCCCTCACCCCTCAGTGGGGAGCTGCCTGTGGCACCCCAGGCCCTCCAGTCCTCCAGCATTCTCTGGCACTGAAGTCAGTGAAATTGCAGGCTTTCCTCACCTCTGGGGGACCATCAGGTACACGAGTCAGTTGGGAATATGGCACATTTCACACACATCCTGTGCACTGCTCAGCACTGCTGATCTACTGAGAAGGGAACTGGCAGCATCTGTCAACCATATCTCTGCAAACAGAGAGACATCCTGCTTTTACTGCAATCTGTCAGCTAAGGAGTGTGTGACCATACCCTGGACCCTAGTGCAGAAAGACTTCAACTTAAATTTTTTAAAAGTTAGCTCTTTCTGAACACTGTCAATAGTAATGAGTAATAAAAATTTCTAAACTACATGTATCTATTTGCAAAGGGGAAAAGAAAAAGTTACTGCAAAATCTTTTTTGCAACTACTGAAAATTCCAGACTAAATTGTTTGGCAAGAGGTCAGGCCATCGATGCACTCAAAGAAATGGGCTCTGCAATTATTACTCATCAACCACCACCTACCAGTTGGGAACCAGTTGGAAAGGGTTTAACATGAATATAAATGAGGAGGGAGGGATATGTGGGAATGAGATTGTGCGGCATATTTGGGGGATTTTTTGTTTTACTTCTTTCCAGACATATTTCAGTTTACATAAATATTTGAGGGTTGGATCAGACAGGATTTGCAGCACAATAGTATTAGGAATGCCTTTGCAAAAACTGTGATATGTTTTAAATTAGTCTCTGAGGAGGGGAAGGGCAAATGAGGCTTTCTCAATGTATGCATTCAAGCACCATTTAATTATTACAGACCAGAATGATGGGCTTCCCCGCCAGTTTCTCCTCTTTTTCTTGGTCTCCCCACCCTCTCTGTGATTTGATTAGAAAGTGAACTGCATTTTTTAGATGACTGACACTACCTAACCTTCCTTGCAGAAAGCAAGATGCTTGCTGAACACAGGGCTGGGCATGCATGTGGGATGTCATGTAACCAGTGGCCTCTTGCTGACCTCCTGATTTGGCCTCAGAGGGCTAAAGCTGCCTTTGGCCTCAGAAGGCTAAAACTGCCTGGGTGTGCTTGCCTCACGTGGCAAGTGTCCCGAGAAGGGCAGGAGAATCCACCCTCGGCTCAGGCTGCTTCCCAGAGGAGCAGATGGAGGCTCTCCCAGTCAGTGCCTGGTGGAGACAGAGGACTGGCAATGAGAGGCTTTTCTGCACTTTCAAGCACCTAAATTTCCAAGTGGTCAAGAATGTATTTGAGAAAAAGCACTTGCAGGTAAAAGGAAGTAGAGCAAGTGACTTGGAGCAGAGCACTGCAAGGGTGAGACCTGCAACAAGAGAGCCTTGCAAAAGCAAACTATCCATTTTTAACTTGCTTTCTCTTATGTAACTCTGGACCAGCTCTTCAGAAATCAGAAGATATATTCTGGATTTAGACAGGAGTGAGAGAGATAACAATCTGACCATGGTTCTTAAAAAACTTTTTCTGAGAGTTGCTCAGGTCAGATTTCCTCCCTCACTATAGTGCCAGGATTAAACAGATTTTCAGATACCTCCTGTTGAATATGAAACACTTTTATTTAAATAAGTCCTTTAAATAAGACCATTTTCACTAAATAAAAGAGAGGTGAAATGCAAGAGCCTGTTGCTGAGTAAAGCAGGAAAGGGCTTCACAGTGAGATTTGATTGTTTACATTCAATGAAAGGAAAAGTCTGATTTAGAGTGCTCAGATGTAATCTCGGTGCAGATTAAAATGGTTCTATTGTGTTCTGCTGGGCTGTTTGGAAAGGTGAACTGAGGCTTTCGTAGGACTGTACCACTGCAGTATATACATGAGATTTACGTGCAATCACATCAGACAGCCACACAAAAGGGCCAAGCTGAGGCTTTCTGTCTTAAACTGTGCTGACATTGTCTTCACATTTTGAATCTCTACCTGGTGCTGTAAATAGGCTCTGAAATCTTGGTGGGTCTGTCTGGTCATTTCCTGAGTTTCCTGCTTCTCCTGCCTGCCTGCCTGCAGAAGTCAGTGACAGTGCAGTAGGGCTGTAGCTGCGCTTTTGGGGGAGTCTGCAGCAGGTTCCTGCCAGCGGGCTGGATACGCCTCCTCTGCAGAGCGATTAGGCAGCGCTCCCAGCCTCCGGCAGAAACAGACTGCACAGGCAGAGCGGAGGTGCCTCGCCCTCAGCTTCAACCATAAACACACGCAGAGCTAGGGCGACAGATTTAACTCAAAAACAGAAGCACTCAGGGTCTGACTCCTAACGAAACCGAAATGAGCTTGGTTTCTGCTCTTCCACTGCAAGTTTGTGCATTATGGCAAAAGTAGGGGCCTTAGAGCATGAGATGGAGAGAGCTGTATCATTTAGCAACCCAAAAAACCCAGCAGACTCTTGGGGGAGAGGCAGCTTGTTAACACACGCGTGCTAGATGTCAGATCTCTGTTTACTGTGAACTGTCTACGCTGTGAAGTTTCTTAGGGGAAGGACACCTTAACCCAGGGCGGTACATTATGATTTTTGCACTGTTGGAAACAATCCCTCATTTCTGAGATTCAAAGCCACAAGCTAGGAGTTTTTAAGTTCTGTCCCTGTTTCAGATGGCCCTTTTCTGCATCTCAGAGCAAGAATTTTAGGTCTCTTTTAACTTAAACAAGGAGTTTATCTCTTCACAGTGTGAGGGTATCAGCATCCAGAACCTTGGAGGATTGAAACATTACAAAAATGCTTTGAAAATGAAAGTAAAATAAAGTGGTGTGCAGCACCTGTGTGCTTATTGATAGATTAAAGGCACTCAGATACTATGGCAGAGGGGACAACCCCTGTGGAGACAGACAGATAGACAAAACATTAAGAGGTGATCTTTCACTCTTGTGATCAGCCAGCCCTCTGATGACCAGAAACTGCTTAACATATTGTGAAAAGATGATTGTATACGCTCAAGGCTTGGATTTTCCTAGACAAAGCCTGTAACCTCTCTGTGGCTGCATCCTCCCTGGCTGCCTCTGACGCCAGACAGGTGAAGCCCCCTGTGATGCCGACAGCCAAAGCTCAGTTTATTTCACAGTAGTGTGTGCAGATCAGAGCAGGACTCTTCTTTGAACATATTGTGGGTCTTAAGGCTTTTAATGCCTAGAATTCCTTATGTAGGTATGTATGTATGTATTTAGTTGTTTGTTTATTTTTATCATGGAACACATCACTGTGAATTCTTTCAGTGCCCTTATGGTTTTGTCTAGAGCACACAGGCAAAACCAGCTGCTTCAGAGAGGACTTGGAGCCTAGCACACAGTGCTTCTTAGTGACCAACCAATCTTCCATCAATACTGAAAAAGAAAAGAGAAAAAAATTGTCTTTTTCCTGACATTTCGGGTATTTTTTTCCCCCTCAAAACAACCTTTAAAAGAAGGAACAAGGACAGGAAACAGTGCAATTCAAAATTATCAGAGTTTACACTGGTGGAAATGCATTCAGCAGTTGATAGAGCAGTGAGTGGCAGAGTTACAGGGAATGCCAAGCCCAAAGTGAGCCAGAGTGGTAAAATCTGAAAAAAAAAATTGAAGAACACACCAAGAGTCTGAAACATTACTAGCTGTATGGGGAACATCTACACCTGCAACCACAGGGAGGTCTAATTTAAGCACCTGAAACTTGCAGTTCTAGTCAGTGCTCATCAGTACTCAGAGAGCATTTGTTGTTTATTTCATTTAAGCTCAGCTGTGATTTTCAGGATGGTGCACGGGTCAGGTCTGCACAGCACCCCTGATTTCCCTTGCCTTTGCATCCCATCATAAGAAGTCACATCAAGCAAGACCTCACAAAGACAACTGAAGCACCAAGTTGCCCAGGCCTGATTGCATCCAGCAGAGGGGCAGATGCAGGGCCAAGAGGATTTCTCCTGACTGCCTGCCAGTGGCTTGGGTCAACAATAAATCCATTGAAGTGGAGAGGGAGGAGCCTCACAGCTGCTGGGCTGACTCAGTCCACAACGAGCATTCCCTGCCCTTTCTGTAAGCTTGTCTGATCTTCAGCCCAGCACTGAGAAGTTCCTAACACATGCTTTACCTTAGCTACACCTTTCTGCCCTGTTTTGGTTTTCTTCTCATGTGTGCTGTGAATATATAAACACATCTCTCAGGCAGTTTCACATCAAGTGAAATCTGAGAGAAAATATATATTAAACTTAATTATTTGTCAAAAGATAGACTCTGTTTGAAACCTACTTTATGTTGATTAGGAGGGAGGCTCCTATAGATGAAATTGGCAGCTGATGCTCCAAGTGACCCAAGATGCTGTGGTAAAAGTGTGACCTCAGCCAAGAAAGCCAGAAGGAAGACAGTTCTTTTAGTTAGTCCTAGGTGGACAAATTTTAATTCCTTTTGCTAAACAAGGACTGATTATTGATCCACAATATCTCTGTGGCATCTATGAATCCTTCTTTGTACCTGACATTTCCAGCTGTGTCCATGTGGGACATTCCTGGGGAAAGTCCCTTCTTGTGCTTGTGCTTTGAACAGTCCTAGGCTGTGGAAAACAGCCATGCAAAAATAAAAACAGGATAAATTTTCCCTTTCATGCAGATTTTTTTTTATATTCTCCCATGTTTGTTTTGGTTTTTTCCCTTGCCTTCCTTATTTTATTTTGCTACAAATGGCAAAATATAGATAATCACATGTTTTGGTATATCCAAGTATTTGCTGCTGCTAGCCACATTCCTCCCTTCCCATTGAGAGATAACACCCACTTCCATGCTCTTCCTGCATCTGGAAAGCCCCACAGATGTTTGCTTTGCAAAACCACACTCTGTTCCAGCAGCAGAATGCCTGTAGCTACTTTGACAGTCATTTATTAAAATAACCTGGGAAGGCAAACACACGTTGAGAGCACTGCAGAAGCAGGGAAATTAACCTCTGCAGAGATGGAAATGCTTTCATTATGATAAAAAGATTTTGAGGCCAATTTATCTGAACACTGTTGAGCTTTTGAGTACTCAAAGAACAACATTTTTCAGTTCGTGGTGACTNAATGAAAATACTCCAGGTTGCTCAAAGCTGCACTTAAAATCTCAGAAAACCCAGCCAGAGCTCTGGTTTCTTAGTATTCAAAGTCAACCTAGAGGTGTCAAAAATGCAAGTATAGAAATCTAACAGTGCACAAAAGAAACTATACAGCAATTACTGGGCCTGTAGCCATGATGAATAACTATTTGACACAGACATGAACAAGAAGCCCCTGTCAGCCCTCCCACCCTTGAGGGCCTTCAGCCCCTTCCTTCCCAGGGCTGTGTTGGGTCGAGGCTGGAGTGGATCTTCCTTCCTGAATTGGGTTGGGTGTGACCAAGAAAGCAGCAATCTCAGAAGAGCAGGACAAACCACTGTCTTCTCACTTCTTGGGTTGAACCCTCACAAGGATTTCTCTGAGATTTCAGTACCATCTAACCTGAACATAAGCCTTGAAATTATTCTGAGTTCAGAGTCCTGAGACTGATGTAGGATCCTAACAGGCATCAGTCAACTGGAAACAAAAAATGGCTCAAAATGCTTGATTAAAATATGCATCACAGAAATGCTGCAAATACGAACTCTGGTCATTGGATTGCTTAATCAGACAGGCTGGAGAGGGTCATTTTGCTCTGGGGAGAAACACAAGGTGGCATGGGCTGTGATGAGTTCGGACATATCTGCATATAATGAAAAGTGGTCACAGACACCAAAGTTGTGTTATCTGTTTTCTTAAAAATATTTCATTTCTATACTCAATTTTTTAGCTAATTTATAAAATGGTGATAATGTATCTCAATATTATGCTTATAATGTTAAGCTGAAGCCCTTTTAATTGTTAGGCAAGAAGACTGGGTAACATGAAAATTGCTTTGCACATCTAAACTCTGACAGGCTATGCAAGGAAACAGCAAAAACAGGAGGAACTTGCATGGTTTAGAGCCTCTGCTTCACAGAGAAAGATGGTGAGCACAAAAATATCTGTCCACAGCTGCAATTAAATGCAATGTACAGAATTAACTGTAGGAATGCAAAGATCTCCTTTTTTTTGGTGAGTCATGTCTGAGTATTTTTACCTGGGGTAAAAAATCATACTTGGGGTATGCTTGCTGTTACAAAACCCAGTCATAATAAACCTTCAGTACTGCCAAGTACCACCTGGAAAACAGACATTCAATAGAGGCACACAAAGGAAGCAGATTTATTTATTCTGTGTCTCCTTTCATCCTGTTCTTTTATAAAATGAAGCACCTCTGTTAACAAAAGAGCAAGAGAGTCTTACAACTTACACTAAAATGGAATCTGCTTACTTTAAAATAAGGCATGTGACACTGCACAAAAACATAGGGTTCATTTAACTCAGTGATACCTCAGCCATATGTAGAGTCACAGAAATTTAAGTATTGAGGTACTATAATCTTCTGTAGTATCATAGCACACACTTGGGCTATTATACTCTACCAAAAAATATCAAATATAAAAATACACCATAATTTCACTGTTGACATGTCTGTTTTGGAATCAGTCCCTGCTCTGGGAAGCAATTTAAAATAAAGAGGGAGAGGGGAAGAAATACTCTATCTTCCTTTTGCTCACGGAGATGAGTTGATTTGGCTCCTAACCCAGAACTCAGGGCTTCAAGGACAGCCCTTCCCAGTGACTTGTTGAAGGTCATCCAAGGAAATTGTCACAGTAGTCACGAAAAGCTCACATGTACTGTGGAGAAGAGAGTTTGAAAGGAGAGGAGGTGAAAGACACACTTGACATGCTATGCATTCTGCAAACTCCAGAACATCTCACACTCACAAAAACTAGGAATAAGTTTTATATTACACTAAGTTTCTAAAAAGCTGTCAGGGTTCAAGTCAAGGCTTGTATGCAAAACCTCTCTTTTCCCTTAATGTTGCAGCCTCTCCCATTATCAGATGAACAAACAGATTATGATGTTTGAGGCAGGATTCGCACAAAACGTTTTTAGACTTAACGGCTTCTCCTCTGGTCATGTCTGATCATGAATTTCAAGTACACACATTGCAGTGTAACATCTCAGGCAGACACAAGCACAAGATGTAATTCAGCCTTTCTCACGTGGAAGGACCCTGGGCCAAGAAAATGCAACAAAGTTTGTTGTCTGTGTTCTTATTTTTCTTTCTCTGCAAGAAGATATCCTTTATTTTCAGGATAATTGACCCTGTTTTGTAGATCACCAAAACTGTGTTGCAGAAGATTAGCAAATCACACAACCTGATTCAACCTGCATCCAATGCTCAAGGAAAGAATTCCTCTGAAGTGAGAAACAGGAAAAAAAATCTAAGCCTTTAGTATCAGACAGCTGAGATTTTATGGTCATTTTATAAAAAACCAGTAATCTAAAAAATCGCACAGATTTCTTGTTTTGCTCCCATACGGTTATTAAATGGTGAAATTCTACATTAGAGAATATCTATAAATAACCTGCTTTAAAACAGCTTTCAACTTTTCCATTGCACTCTGAGTGCACTCTGAGTGTGATAAGCTTTGCAACTCTAAGGAACATACAGCAGTTTGTTTAAGGAGTAGCTTTATCTCTAAGACAGTATTGACCAAAATATAAATAAATTTCACAGCACCTAGGAGGCATCAATTCAAAATTAAAATTGAGAAATTACACTTCAGAATGGTAAGAAAATTAGATTTAAAAAAATTCTTATCAACCCTTGGAGAATTAAAATCTTTAATACTTGGCTGGTAGAATTCTTATTTCTCCTACACTTCCATCTCAGGCTGAAAGATTGAGAGTTACTGTAAAAGCCTTACAGGCACTTCTACAAGAGCAGGTGTAATGAATTAGAATCTCATTGAAAATCAGAAGATCAAGACCAACCAGTCACTCAATTATACTGAAGGAGTGTAGGAATAAATTGATTGGCTGATGAAAAAAAAAGTTAATTTTAATTAGAATTAATAGATATAAGGATTTTAAAACCAGATCCCCTGACCTAGTCTGATCCTTGAAAACCACTAAGTAAAGATTTTAGTGAGATGTTTTCTTCATATTTGTACCACTTGAGTGAAACATAGTGCATCTATTCAGAATGCAGTAGTCAGCATCTCAATGTATTTTATATAACATATTAGCAATTAGACTTAAAAAACTCTGAATAGCTGCTATTCTGGTCTTTCCATCACAATAAAGAAGAGGCATACAAAGTACCACAATTAGGAAAAGTGATGCCGGAAAAAAAGAAAAACTTAGTTCAAGTGAAGAACAAAACAATGTATTTGTTTATACAACCGAAGTTGTCTCGACATAATATCCCAAAGTAAAAAGCCTAAAGGATTCAAAAACATTAAAAGCACTCTCTAGGCTAGTGACAATACCCTCAATTCCATTATAGACCATAAAACTGAGTGAGCAAATGCATTAGTACTGCAAGCATTTATACTTCCAGTTAAAAGAGAAGGAGGAGACAGTTGGAATAGAAGTGTAACCATGGCAGATGGCTAGATAATTTTTCTCTATTTGTTTATTGTACCTTCATCAGATTTGTCTGCTAGATCTGGATCAAAGATCAGCCCCTAGCTGGGCTCCCAGGCAATAATTTTTACATTTAAAAAATGATAAATAAGTCTTATACAGATTTCAAATTTGAGGATCTAACTGGGAAATGTTGCAGAAATTTGTAAGTGCAAAATACTTATGATGAACATGAACAGCTTTATGATTTAATCTCTGCAGCCATGATACTCTCAGGTTTGGATGCTGGGCTGAAATCTCTCTGGAATTTGCAGTCTCAAATGATTCCTGGTTTATTTATCCCTTATTTAATCACACTGCTTTTTGCCACTTCATATAGAGTCAGAGAGAAATCAGCTACTTACTTTTCAATAAAAGTTAGGGGGGTTAGTTTTGACCTAAACCTTGCGTTGTGAACTGGTATTTCTTCATGCCATAAACCCCCAGAACCCATTATAACAGTTATTTTCAACTAGAAGCCTGTCTGTAATAAAGTGTCTGCTAGCTACATGAAGGTGTGTGTGAGAAATGGGAGAGGAAAGGCAAATTCACCTAATTTTGTGACCATCTACATGACATTTTAAATAGGGTTCAGACATACTTTAGAATAAACTTGAGGTTCCCCACCCTGGGGAAGTGATAACCACTGCTCTAGAAACATCAGAGTAGCAAAACTAAAACTAATTCCACTGTAGCAGAAAGTCAATAAATAAATGTATAGAGGTTGAAGTGTGTTTCAATGCAATTTGTGCTTTCTCAGAAACCTCTGACTTGAGGTAATATCACTTTTAGAAGTCAGCACCACATTCTCAAAATTAGTGTGTTGATGTGCCGTAGCCTTAATTACACTGGAGAAAAGCTAACTAATAACTGCTTTACTTCAGAGGCTCCACACCCAAAAGACTCTCAGGCTCCACAGTCATCATAAATACTTGTAATGAGGAACATTTTCTGTAACTTTTGTTTACACAAGCTTACTACTTCTGTGTCAGAGCCTGCCCCTGCTTCCATTGGAATCAATGGGAATTTTGCCGTTCCCTCTAATGAGAGTAGCCCCTAGCACACTGTTACACTTGATGATGATGGATCACTACTCCTTCCTTGCAAGAACAATAGTGGGGCAACCATGCCAACAAGCATGCATGTCCTCAGCTGTATGCACCTGAATAGTCTCACTGGTTCCAGTGGAATGGCATAAATTCTTGAAGTTAAATGCTTTTTCTGCTTCTTTTAATCTAGCCGACCACTGGAATCCTCCTCTGTCAATTAACACGTCTTTTCTTAGGACACATACAAACTTGGTATAATCTAGATGCTATCAGAAAACATATGGTTGATCTGGCTTAACAGTGCAAATCCTGCAACTGATTATGCAAAAAATAAAAATCCAAACATAATAAACTTGGAGGACAATGAAGTGTATGCTTTGGGGCTTTTACAGTAGAAAAGGAAAGCTAGTGGTGTTTAAATAGAATGTAATTCTGGATGGAAATGCAATGTATTGGGTCATCCCACCAAATATAGGAAACATATGTTATTCAACATAGTGACTCACACACTAAGTAATGTAGTCTAAAGGGTATATTCTACCCTGCAAACAGACATAACTCTCAATAACTAATAATCCCATAAATCCCAAGGGACCTTATCTAGCTGAAAGTGTCTGTAGCCTTGTGAGCTTTGCAGACTGCAGAGGGCCACAGATGTCAGTTTCTCATCACCAGGCTGCTCCTGCTTGTCCTAGGACAGCACTGGTGCACTGACAAGCAGTTGCAGAACCCAAGGTAGAGCTTGCCTCGTATAATGTGACGGGAGGCTTGATCCCACTAGTTGCTGTACTCCAGCTCCACAATTCTCCTTGAGCTGTGACAATAACTGGGATCTTGACTATAAAGCCAGTTTGAAAATTATCTGTTTGCTTAAGAAATCTGGTCTGCTCAGTGTGGAGGACTTTGAGCTCTTTGCCATATTTGGAGAGGAGTCATGTATTTGTCATTGTCATTGCAGGTGGTGCTGCATAATAAGGACAGACATTCTGGGACTACATTGACCTCTTCAGATTTTGTTGGTGCTATATTTTTGACTGAAGCTTCTCACAGAGAAAAGCAGAATTATGAATACCTACTAAGGAGCATCAAACTTCCACAAGTTACTGACAGAACTACCCGGAACTTGGCTGGATGCTTGGGAGGGGGACAACTTGTGACACACCTCATAAGGCAAGCAATGAAAGGGACTATTTTCCCTTTTAAAATATGGAATAATATTTCATAATATTTTTCTATAGCACCAGTTCTGGGCTAGTAGAACACCAAAAGTTAGTGTGCAGCCTCAGCTGACAGACAAGAATGAAGAAAATCTTCAAGTGTAGAGCTTTGTACACTCCCTGAGCTATAGAATATACTGATGTAATTTCCTTCTGGGCCAGAAGTGCTCAGAAATTGTAGCGCTCCTGTAAAAAAGAGTGGATCTGATTTCAGCCACATTTCTCAGCAAAGTAAGTCATTTGTGTTCATACCATCCCTAAATATGTGCTTCTCTGTGAGCTGCCTCTCAGTCCTATCTCAGTGACCTTTGACTCAATTTGAAAAAGCAGTGAATGTATCCAGAAAGTCCTGCAAGTTCTGTGAAATTATGTCTTTGGGTAGAGAGGGAAAAAGGCTTATTACTGCCTCAACTGTAAGATTTTATGAGACATCTGGATAGGTCCATGAGAGAGACATGCTCATCCATACTGCTAAAAGAGGTCCATGAAGGAGCTTAGCCTCTGGCTAGCCACTGATCTGCAGAGCTCATTTCTTTGTTCACCTCTCAGCTTTGCTTTACAAGACCACAGCTAGCTTTCTCCAATAAAACACCCAGCCCTGACTTGGGAAATAGTTTGGTCAAGGCAGCTCCCAGGAAGCACCATGAATAAGTTCTTCTCATTAGACTTGGTTCCTCATTCCTTCAACACTTTCCTAGAGACACTGAACTGCCATGTCCACGTGCTCTACCCAAGGTCATGCAATGCATATACCAAGTTTTACACTATAACCCACTGTTTATGTGAACTGCAGCAAAGTCTTCAGTCTTTATTTTCAAGCACATTTAAAAAAAACCCTATAACACACTAAAAATAACAATTGTTTCTTAGAGATCCCATCCAGAACTAGATGGTGGTATAGAGTGACTGACTCACTTTGCTTTACCTGTCCTCAGGACCAGAAATCAGTTACTGGCTCCTTTTGTTCAGCAATAAAGAACTATATGCCAAAACCTAGCCTTTGTTTTAGCTGTTTTGGTTTTACAGAAGACTTCCATTTTACATCAACAACATCATTCCACTTGTGGAGAAACCTCTTGTCGATCTTGGACTCTCAGCACTGCTATCAGCAGCTGTCCATTTTCAAGGTCTATTGTCTATGGAAAGAGCTAGAAGATTCCAAATGCCAAAAATAAGTCAATGCTGAAGGAGCCCCTCTGAACTCAAGAAGATGTGCCAGGACCTGCTGAGTGCCTTTCAGCTCAACCCCTCATTCAGAGTTAGCATCAAGTATTCCCAGGAGTCCCTGCTTTGCACACAGTACAAGTAATTTGATCAAATAAATGCAATGTTGGGCAATAATTGGGCAGTTAATTGAAACCCTTTCCTCCCCAATTGGTAGAGTGTGTTGAGAGGCACCTTGAGCCTGTGACCTGCTGCTGCTGGGGAGCCTCAACTCGAGTGGTGATGTATCTGCAGTGCCCTGGCAAGGATAACTGGCCAGCTCTCATTCTGGGTGTTTGAGGGAGCAGCTATGCCTGGGAAGGTGGGTTCTGGTGTTTATTTTAAATTCCCAAGGAGTTAAAAGCTCCTTTCCAGTGTTAGCCAGAATGTTGATTATAAACCCACAATTTTTTCTAATTGGGCCTCATTAATAAATTCCTCAAGTGTTCCCAAAGGCAGGAGAGGTAAAACAAGAGCCACAGGGATCAGAGAAACAGGGAACTGTGAGGATTCCTGAGTGTGTTGTTAATTCCACTTAATCAGCTCAGAGAAGCTCTGTATTCGAAAGAAAATAACCATGACTCACAAAATACTCCTGCCAGCAGGGAATAGGATTCTCTCCATTTATAGTAATATTTTCCCCATTTTTTTTCCTTTCTTCCACTCCATTCTTAAGTAGAGAAAAAGACCTTCCCTCAGACACCCTGAACACCTTCCGTGTTCTTGGGCCTCAGTGAAGACTGGAAGAGCGGTGCTCCCAGGGAAAGTCCAGTGTGGGTCCCTCAGAGCTTCTGGGAGACCTGTGTCTGCAATCCAAATGTGCCAGAGGGCTTTTCCATCAGATCCAGACTGAACAGAGTGTGAAGCAGAGGCATAATGAGGTAGATAAGAGATTTATTGCTGTTTGAAGAGGGCTCAGATAGTAGTAAAGTTCGAGATAGAGCAAGCCCCATTCCCCCTCTGCTTGCCACAGAAGGTAGACAAGTCAAACAAAGACAAGACAAATTACAGGGATAATAATTCAGATCATGAGAAAAGTAGGGATTATAAAGGATGAGAAGGCAGGAGGGTTTGCCAGGAGAATGGAGCTTTCTAAAGGTGGCATGAAGGAATACCTGAAGGGGCAGATTCCCCAATACTGTATGGAGAACCTAAAGTGTTGGATTTTAAAAACAAGAAAGGCAGAATGAGAGTCAAGAAAGAAAATGGAAAGCTTTTGGGGAAAAAAAGTAGGGAAGATAAAATATTTCCTTAGAGAAAGTTTTCACTGGATGTGCAAGATGGCTATAAATTTGAGAGCATAAGACTGTGCAAGCAGATGAAAAACAAGAGTTTATGAAGCCATCAGAGCCACTGTGCAGGCTGCTCAGAAACCTTGTCTCTGCCATCCTCCTTACCCTTCCTTCTCACAACAGAATGTGAAGCTACTGGGTACTGCTGTGTCCTCATCCTGAAGGGATGCCTGAATATCACAGAATCACAGAATCTTTTATGTTGGAAAAGGCATCTGAGATTGGACTGATCACCACCTTGTCAATTAGGCCATAGCACCATGTGCCACATCCAGTCATTTGCTGAACACCTCCAGGGACAGTCACTGCACCACCTCTCTGGGAAGGTCATTCCAATGTTTGACAATCTTTTTCATGAAGAAATTCTCGGTGATGTACAACCTGGCCTTCCCCTGGCACAGCTTGAGGCATTGTGCTCTTGTTCCGTCACTTCTTACCTGGGAGCAGAGACTGACCCCCACCTGGCCACAGCCTCCTTTCAGGCAGTTGTGGGGAGTGATCAGGTCACCCTGAGCCTCCTTTTCTCCAGGCTAAACACCCCCAGCTCCCTCAGCTGCTCCTCNTAACAAAGAGATGGAACAGCACTGGGCCCAATACTGAGCCCCAGGGAACACCTCTCTGACCAGTGGCCAACTGGATGTGGCACCACTCATCACCACTCTCTGTGCCTGACCATCCAGGCAGGTTTTACCCAACAAAGGGTGCACTGTCCAAGCCACAGCCTGTCACATTTTCACTGGAGATTAAAAGCTTTGTTGAAGTCCAGTAGGCTAGATCCGCAGCCTTTCCTTCAGCCACTAGGAGCATCACCTGGTATTAAAGGAGATCAAGCTGGTCAGGTAGGACCTCCTTTTCCTAAACCTGCACTGCCTGAGTCTAATCCCTTGGTTGTCCTGTGTGTGCTGTGTGATCACATTTAAGATGATGTGTTCCATTATCTTGCCAAGCAGTGAGGTCAGGCTGACAGACCTGTAGTTCCAGGGATATTCCTTCCGGCCCCTTGTGGGTGGGCGTCACACTGGCCACCTTCCAGTTGTCTTTGTACATTTATATATACAAGATGCCTGTGTATTGCTCAATACCTGGAAATGTTTACCTAATTAAGGATCACGTGCAGAGATGGCTGCATATCTGCAAGGGAAATTCTGTGGTCCCCTTTGCATTCTGTGTGTGATTCATCCAGTAAATACATTGCAAGAAGTGAATAGAGCACCTTGAAAGAGGGAAAATTCATCAGCAGCACATCACCTGTTTTGCAGCAAGCATGGCTGAGGAAAATGTGTGCTGGACAATAGATCTTTTCTTTGGACATACCACATGAGGTTTTCCAGCATAAAAATGTTCCTTGAAACATGTGGTTTGGATGTCCTGACAAGCAGCAGTAGGGGAAATATAATAAATGAAAACAGCTTCAATAACTGACCCTTATTTCTTTTTCTTTCCTACTTCAGATTTTCTCCCCTACTTGATTTTTGGGAATCCTCCGGTCTCAGTATCTATTTACTTTATTTTAATGAGTGTCCTTAAATGTAATGGAAGAATAAACATTTCAGTTTTCGCAGCCTTGTGGCTTTTCATGGGAGCTTAGCTGCATCCACTGTGTTTACAAAACAGAACTGCATCACAGTGTTTGTTAATGTGATGATTCTTGGATTATCCATATTTTTGGCTGCAAAACTGCCATTTAAATGTAGAGTTTGCTTTTTTTTCATAGGCCCCAAGAGGAATTTCTAGATCAAAAATTTAGAGTCAAACAGGACCAGCCAGTTTTATAGCTCACAGAATTACCAAGTTGTCAACATCTATAGACCACTGGTGGGAACTCTGTCACAGCAAGGAGCCAGCCATGCATGTCCCCTCCTGAACCCACACCAGGCTCCTGCACTCAGGCAAGGCAAATGCTAGCAGGATGAAACCTTTACCCTTGTGCAGGTCTCTCCATTCTGAGATCAGAAGAGCCGTGGCTGCGGTTGGGGTTGAAGTCCCTCTTCCCAGTCTTAATCATGAGGGGGAGAATCTCAAGGCTGGTGAGGGGCTTGGAACACAAGCCCTATGAGGAACGGCTGAGGGAGCTGGGGTTGTTTAACCTGGAGAAAAGGAGATTCAGAGGTGACCTTATCACTCTCTACAACTTCTTGAGAGGTGGTTGTCGTGAGGTGGGGGTTGGTCTCTTTTTCTGGGCAACAACTGACAGAAGAAGAGGACACAGTCTTAAGTTGCACCAAGGGAAATATAGGTTGGATATTAGGAGAAAATTTTTTACAGAAAGAGTGATAAAATACTGGAATGGTCTACCCAGGGAGGTGGTGGAATCACCATCCCTGGATGTGTTTAAAAAGAGATTGGATGTGGCACTGAGTGCCATTGTTTAGTTTAGTTGTGTTGGGACAGAGGTTGGACCCGATGACCTTGAAGGTCTCTTCCAACCTGGTGGTGATTCTGTGATTTTTGGAGGAAGGATGTTAGGCATACAGACCTAAATCTAAAAAACACTGGAATTACATGGTGAATTACAGTAACACAAATTTCAAGTCTGGATAAGCAGGAAATATGAGAGTAGGACAGGCAGCATCTCCAAGTAGTGGGGAACAAGGGAATGGCAGCAGTGGAACAGGGAGGAAGACATGCTGGCCTGCAGTGAAGGGGCAGTAGATGGACCACGGATATGGCTGGGAAAACTGGGCTGCAGATGCAGGAGAAGAGTATTTGGCTCAGTGTACACCTTAGCCAAAGAAAACAAAGGACTGTTTTTCTCCAATTGCCATTTATACACATACAAGCAAAAACAAGAAAGCATACTGTGGTTTCTAGAGAGTTAATGTCTTACAGAGCACTTAAGATGAAAATTATGGAATGCATATGTGTTGCAAGATGTGTTAGGGGAAGAATTAAAGGGAGGGAGAGAGCTGTGTCTTATTATATGAGCGGTACTGTGACCAGCAGGAATGGGGTTCGGTTTAGAACCCTATGTATGGATTATTCTGCTCTGACAGCAGCTGTGCCCTGTAAATATAATTTGTTTCAGTCCTGTAAAGTATAAGGCAAAACTGGAAGATTTCCACAGAATTTCAGCAGGTCCTTTACCTACAACTAGGCACAAAATCATGCCAGCTGCACAACCAGGGAGTAATGATGGATTCTTAAATGCAGATTAAGGAGAAAATTACTTCTTTGAAATGATTTGGAATTTGCTGGCAGAGAACTGCAGTAAATGCAGTGCCAAGATTATCCGCTTCAGAGTACTCACCTCAGCAAAACCTAAACCTTCTGAAAACCAGGACACATGCTAAGCATATTAGCTCTGTCCCCTTTGAGCAATGCCCCAGCTTGCCCATTGTACATATTCTGCCTTTGCACCACTGCTGAGCTCCTGGCCCATGACCATGGGAAGCAAAGAGAGGAGAGCAGCTTTGCAATGAGTGGTACCTGCACCTGTCCCATCCTCATGTACTGAACGAGCCTCCCTGAAACAATATCAAATCTATTGCATTTTATGACCCATCTTTCCTTATGGAAACAAATCAAAGACCTGTCCAAGACCATGCTGTGAGCTAAATGTCTTTAGCTGGCAAATTTCTGTTAAATCCCATCTTGCTCCTAGTTCTCTCCATGGCAAGAAGACCTTTGTAGGTCATGATGTCATAAAAGTATGTCATTATATTTTAATCTTTTCCCACTAATCACACTTATTCTAGCAGCCTAGAGGAAGATTTGATTCCTTCACTTAGATCTACCCAGCTACTCTGCAACCATGGCTGCTGTTCAGGGCACCCTCAACAAACATCACCAAGCACGGCAAACCCTTTGTGTCCTCCCTTCTCAGTTTCTAAAGAAAGGTTTTAGACACCTGAGAACAGAGAAACAAAAGAGAGACAAGCTTTAGACTATGAACTATACATTGTGTATACCCATGCCAGAAACAGAAAAAGGATAGAGAAGGATGAAGGTGTATCTCCTACACCTTGACTCGTGTGAAAGTCCCCCTGTTGTGGGGTGAAGTCAGTATCTGATTTAAGGCATATTCACATGAAATTTTGAGGGTTAAGAATTTAGGCTTGAACTGATAGTCAGGTTCAGAAGGGGTGTGTGAAGTCGTGATGGGGAAAGGAAAATGCCTGATGTTATCCCCTATGTGTGAATGCAGTACCTGAGTGTGGAAAGCCTTGCAAAAGTTCCTCTGACCAGACCTGAATAAGTTGCATCTAATGGGAGGGATTAACGAGGGAACACAAAAAAATGAAGCTGAATGAAAGTATGCAGTTTACCTTGAGAAAAGGTGATTAAAGGAGTCCTGCTCTCCACAAGCTCCAACAAGTCCATGAGCTATTCCTGCTGTGAGAGACTTGTTTCCTTGCACTATTCCTCGGGCAGCACAGCTGCAGGCTGTTTGCCATCTGGGCCTCTTCCTTAAGCCACAGAGAAGGTTATTTAAATAAGGAGCAGGAGGGAGAGGCAGGAAAAAACATGATTTCCTTCATTCTAAGCAAACTTGACAGCCTGGGCTGAGCCTGCCTTGAGATTAAGACACAACCTGCCAGCCCTACTGGTGTATCCTTATTGGGAGCGTGCAACCCTCTGCACATGCACAGCCACTGTCAGCGAGTGGAGAGACAGTGGTGCCATTGAGTATCCTGAGAGCTGACTGGTTCTTCCACCCTGTCCTCTACTGTGAATGCATTATTGATGGTGATCACAGAGCTGAGGAACTTGCAGCTTGCCTTGTGCATGGAGGCACCAGCTGCTGCTTTGCTGGAATGTTACTGCTGGCACCGGACATCCTCCCATTCTAGCAGGAGAGAAAGAAGGGAGGACAAGCACTTTCAGGCCAGGCTTTCCACTGCATTTCTCTTACAGCTGAATTTTGCCTTAGGATTACAAACTACAGCCCCATGTTCTCCTGGGCTTCAGCACTCAGCCTTCAGTGTTCCCTCTTGTCCACCCTGCAGCAGAGCTCCCACCTGCAGCACGCAAATCATCCCACATGGTAGAGACATGGTCTGTCTGTCTTGTTCACTGTGTCTGCAGGGAAGGAGGGTCTGACAGTGAGTGTCATGTGAGGTGCTGACATCCTGCCCAGCTGCATGTATATGGCCTTGGGAGACACGATGGAATAAGAGAAACTGTGAAACAGTGAAAGACCTAGAGATCAGAGGCCTCACTTCAGTGGACCCACACCTGAGCCTTTAATATAATGGAGAAAACCTGGCTCTCCTAGGGATCAGGAGAGGACAGTGTGAACTTTGCTGCAACCCAGGAAACCACTGAAAAAAGAGGAGGGCTGGTGAAGGTCCTGGAACACAAGCCCTATGAAGAATGGACGCTCAGGGGAGACCTTATCACTCTCTACACCTGCCTGAAAGGAGGTTGTACTAGGTGGGGGTTGGTCTCCTTTCCCAGGCAACAGTGACAGGATGAGAGGACATAGTGTTAAGATGCACAAAGGGAAGTTTAGGTTAGACATCAGGAAAACATTCTTCACAGAAAGAGTGATTGGGCCCTGGAATTTTCTGCCTTCGGAGGTGGTGGAGTCATCGTCCCTGGAGGTGTTTAAAAAAAGACTGGGCGTGGCACTCAGTGCCATGGTTTAGTTGTTGAGGTGGTGTTAGATCATAGACTGGACTTAATGATCTCAAAGGTCTTTTCCAACCCAATTAATTCTGTGATTCTGTGATTCTGCGATTCTGCCGCATCTGAAGTGGAGCTTGACTCTCTGCAAAGTGTAGAGGTCTGTTTTAGTCTATATCACACACCAAATCTGGGTTTTCCCACTTAACGATTATGCTTCTGTGGTTAAAAATGTGATATTCTAATAAAGTTAACCCAAGAGACTGGAAACCTGTGGTAGCTTTAGGATGTTTAGCAGTGTGACTGCTGTGCCACGAGATTCCAGCCACTGCAATGTCCCATTGCATCTTGTGCTCTTCCACCTTTAGCACTGCCCAGGCCTAAGTGTTGCTGAGATCTTTAATTTCAGAAATAATCAGTAACAGAGAAGCCAGCCCCTGGCTTTTCCCAGCATGGAGCAGTGTGCTCTTACTCCACAGTGTAATGGTTTGACTTGAGAGTGCACCACTAGGCATTGCAGAAAACGCCACTCCTCCCACATCCCAGTGAACAGCTTATAGAATAAGAATAAGGAAAGTTCATCTTTGTGATCCTTTTACCACAATCAAAAGTAGGCCTAGCTAACAGTCTCTCTCTTTTGCCTATTTCTTTGCTATTAGAAGAAAAAGATCCATTCATATTTACCGAGGAATTGCAGAATAATAGAACTACTACCTAGAAATCTGTTCTTCTCATTCGAGACAACATTACCAATATACTATCTAGGAAAGACACAAAATACAAAGTAAGTTATGTAAGGAGTCATTTAAGATGCAGAACTGAAACACTTAAAGAAGTCTTCCCAAAGATTAGTACCTAACAAGTTTATTGCTCACTTTAATCTCCAAGCTGTTAGTATATGTCTGCCTGCTAAAAATGCTCAGGGCTGCTGTGTCTTAAACTGAGAGGTGACAGTGAAAAGTGATGGGGAAATGATGGAAATGTTGTCCAGGTCAGAAGAAGGACAATTTCTAAATCAAGTTCCTGCCTTACGTGTAGGTGTTATCCTCTTCTTAAGAGTTAAAATAATTTTCTATTTTCTGGCTTTACAGGGAAAAGAATGTATTGGTTGGATATAAAGAGATGCAGTTCTCAGGCTCAGTTCTTTCCCACCAGAGGCAGGTATGTGCTACACCCATCCCATTAATTAATGCCTGCTCTGGGCCTCTTGTGGAGGAGGATTGCGGTTTAAAACAGCTCTCCATGTCATTGTGAGTGTTCCCATGAAAGTACTCTGGCTTGTTAAGACATTCAAACCCAAATACGTGCCTGCCAGATAGAGGATCACCCCAGCTACAAATGAAAAATGCCTTAGATCAGAGTCCATCCCTATGCTTAGGTGTGCTATAGCTCTCAACAGAATCACATATTTCTGTTATCCTGCTTGATTTCTCTGCAGGATGCATGCCAAAGGCTTTTATTGTCAATCCAGAAGAGGATCTACACAAGAGAAATTCCAAAACAGCATCAGGGAACAGTATGCTTTTTTTCTTCCCTCTCTTGTTATTTCCTCACATTAAACAATTCATTGACTTTATTGTTCTTGCCTGAGGCAAAGAAGCCTGGCAAATTTGAAGAGTATTTTTATTATTAGTTAGGTGAGTTTACTTGCCAAGCATACTTTCCCAAGTTCTCTGAACATCCTACTCATCAGTTGCTAACAAAGGCCCCATTCACACAAGGGCTACCAAACAGGTTTGCAGCATGGTTTACAACTGGCCAAGAGGGAGAGCTCTCAGGGCCCCCACTCTGTCTGCTGCTTTGGCATCCAAGGTCACTGACCATTAAACAGGACACTTAAGCTTCAGCAAGGAAAGGGCTTGTCTAAAGGGCTTAAGAGGAATTGAGATGCCTCATAACAAAATTATAGTTCCAAAAGTTCCTCTTCATAAATACAGTTGCCTCTGGTTTTTGGCAGAACACTCCCAAGTTTCATCAAACTCTGCCCATTATGTGTGCAGATCTGATGCACATTGGGCAGTCCCTTCTCTATGCAGGCAGTAATTGTTCCTTCTCTAATTTAATAGTACCCCAAATAGGAGATATGGCCTCATCTCCATCTTCAGTCCAAGGAGGTCTGTTTCCTATTTTCCCAGGGAGTAGCCTAAGCACCAAAGCATAGGGAGTAGTAAGACTTTGTTCTACCTTCTGGCTGAAGCTGGACCCAAAAGCTGAAAATAAGATTAAATCCAGGAATTTTATAAAAGAGAGATGTTGAGTCTGTAGAATTTAGGAGATGACTCTTAAACAAGAATTTTCACAGTGAAGGAGGAGGTCGAAGTCCAAGTGCTGCTACCTCAGCTATCGAGGTGGGCCCTTTACCAATAGGAGTCCTCAATTTGTCCTATAAGGCTCTGAATTTAATCTGGGGACCCAGCTGCACTGCAGAGGTGCAGTGACTGCTAGGCAGCTGCAAGGCTCTGCTGGAAACTACCCTGGGTCAAGGACTGTGTGTGCAGAGCAGAGTGAGGGAAGGACCTGCTCAGAAATGCTGTTTGAAGTCAAATGCAAGTTAACTTGTTGGTAAGGTCTGCCTTGCTTTTTGATCCTTTTGGTTCAAGCAGGAATTCGGTCTGAAGCACTTAGATACACGTTTGTGTGTACCTGGCACAGTCCTGCACAGGCCAAATGGTAAGAGGCTGCTGCTGGAGCACTCTGGTAGAGTGCTCTGATGTGGCTGCCAGGCAATGTCCCAGTAGGACCTGGGAGTGGGAGCAGAGAGGAGGTGAAGAGAAGAGGATAGCTGAGCCCTTGCAATGTGGTGAAGACTCTCTTCCACTTGGCACAAGTGTGGAAATAAAGCCGCCTGAGAGTTGACATCAGACTGCTTTTATGCGTGTGCTCTCTGTTACCTGGGGATAAAAGATCTGTGTCACACTTCAGGAGTGCTGAGGGCGTGTGGGACTGCTCCCAGGGCACTGTGCTTGTGAGGAGTCTGAGCAAAAAAAACCTTCCTGGAAACCAGAGCAGCAGGGAGTGCACAGACTGGCATGAAGGTCTTCACTGACTCTGTGCTGTCACATGAATTTCTCCAACACAGAACACTGGAATCCTGTACAACCCATATAACATTGTATTGCCATGAACAGGACAGTCCCACTCTTCATGACAAGAGAGAATCCTTTTAATCAAATGTGTTTGGAAGTAATTTTGCTGAGATTTCCTATGAAAACCAGTTAGAATTTTTTGTGTTTTCTGCCCAGGGAAAATCCAGTTTAACTGTTCAGAAAGCGCAGCCTGTGCAGTTTGCCCCTTCTGTGCCCTGCTCCCTGTAACACAGACTGCGCCTTAAATGCCACAATATATCCTTTTATCTGAATATAATGCATGGGGCAATGTGAGATGGAGCTGCTGCTAGAAGAGGTCATGAAGTTCCACTGCACTAGCATTTTGAAAGGGAATCCTATAAAAAACCAGTCCATGACATGGCTGCTGAGAAAGATCCTGCACTCTGTCAATGTCTTGGCATGGAGTTAGCAGGGAGTATGGGACTGGACACAAGCAGAGAGTGGGCTTTTTTTGGCATTGGCCACAATGAGTGTGGTTGTCCAAGGAAAGTCTGAGGGGGAGGCTGAGGGGATAGAAGAAGACAGACATGCTAAAGGAAAGCGTGTTCCTACATAATGAGACATTGTACCACATGTTTAAGAAGAAAAAAAAAAGGAGGAAAAAGAAAAAGAAGTCCAGGGTGGTGAAAGGATTTCCCCAGCAATGGGGTTGAGCTGAACATAGTTTTGGCTTACCATTATGGTCTATTGTGTCTTTGTAGGCACAGAGATCTTACACTGGACCAGCCTTTGTGTCAAATCTAGCTGCAATGCCTGAGTCCCCCAAGCTGCCTCTCATCTGTGAATCAGCTTTGGTTCGTTTCTACCCATGCAGCTGCTATTTTTTATTTAGTCTAATTTTAGCATATCTACGAGCAGCTGCAAATGTAAATGGTCCCCTTTGGTATCCAGCACGCCCAGCTAGAGAAGTGGCCCACGTGAGGTATGCTGGTTTCCCCCGCTCCACATAACTTTAAAAACAGACAAGTAATAAACAGTTTCTGCAAAGTATGATGTTATTACAAACTGCATTGCACAATTGTATGGGGTTTAATTTTTGATGATAAATTGTGAGCACAAATTGTAAAGTTCACACACAAATATTTCCTTTCAGAATTGGGAAACCAAGGACTTTGTCCCTGAGTTGCCACATTGGACCTGGAGACTGAAGCTCACTGGGAGCAAAGAAACAGGGCAGAAAAGCAGACTTCTGGCAGTGAGTCGTATTTTCACATAATGGTGTGTTTATTTCTTAGGAAAGGAAATGAATCATCTAGGAGGAAAAAGGGGTGATCAAAGAAAAATTCAGGTAGCCATAGTAATAAATATAATATTGATAAATTAAATTTATTAATAAATGATGAATATTACTGCTTATTAATAGTTTTTATCAGTGAGTACCAGTCTCCAGGTTCAAGAGAGCTATTAGGAAATCCCCTCAGCTGTCTGGGGGAATTGATATGTCACTGAGATTTTGATATATTTTTGGTACCTTTTGAGATACATGGTTTGTTTTCCCTGCTGGCTCTTCCTCTCCCCTGCCTGTGGCTGCCCTCAGCACCTGCCTGCCCCCAGCCCCAGCTCTCACTTCACATGTGAGAGCCAGTGGCTGTTTGGCTCCTGCCAGTCTGTGTCTCATGGTCTGCCAGGGCTTCACACACACTGGTGGAGTGCTGCACCAAAACCAAGCCAAGAACATTAAGACAAGAAGCTGTGTCCATGCTTCAGTCACTGTACTTCCACTGCAAGAGAAAAAAAAACCTTTTACTCCCCTTGCTGACACAGCAGACTGGTCCTTGCCTCCTTTGCTCCTCTGTGAAAATAATTGGGAGGTGAATATCTTTTATGTTTAGCCAAACTCAGATGTTTTAGTTGTCAAACAAGGTCTCCAACTTGAGTTATTCTTCCCTATTCTTTCAACAGAAAAAGATGAGCAATGTAGGCTCTGATCTTTAGACTATGCCTAATGACTGCTTATTTGGGGACATACTTTGATGTCTTGGCTTCTCCCAAATATATTTCCATTTTCTAGGCAGGGACTAGGCAGTGTGGGATGGCTATACAGACCCTCAAATCAGCCCTATGCTGCCTTGCTGATGTTCTACTAATCCTACTATGGTTTCATGAATGAAAAGAGAGACCAAACTAGTTTCTGTTTATTTTTGTCTATGTGCCATGAAACAGACTAGTTGGGTGGGAGTTTGAGAATAATAATTATCAGAACATCAGTACAATAAAATTATCTTGTACCTTTTCTCTTTAGTCATTGTTGAAGTTTCATGTTGAGTACTTGAAACCAGCAACCCAGGTGTGATGTCACAGACCACTGGCAGTCTTTGCTCATTAATCTTGCTGAATGGGAAGCAAAGATCTGTTACAGACAGAATAAGGTCTATCATTGATCCTTGTGAGGATGAGCACTGCACCTGGAAGAGACTGTGCCAGCTGAGGGAAGCAATGCCAAAAATATTTATGGGGTGAGTAGAAGGGGAAATTCGGTACTCTTGCAAGAGCACTGGGTTGGCTTATGTTGTGTTTGGCCATCACTTTTGGTAGTTTTTACTGACTGCCTTTTTATTGTCAATCATGAACATGCCACACACTAAACCCACTCCTATACATACCTGGTGTCAGAAGCAAGCCAGGTCAGCTTTAGTTATTCTCTTGAACACTTGAACAGCAGGGTGACTTTTGCATCTGGTAGTTTCTCTTTTTGATTCAGGTTTCAACATCGTTACAGGATTGTCAATACATGTCCATACCAGAGCCACCATACTGAAAATAGAGTAAGTATGACTTTGAAAATCAGCACAGCAGAATCAGGCCTTCAGGTGTAAAGTCTTCACACTATTTGTGCAATGGAAATGATAACCAGGCAAGCAATCCTATAAACAAAATAATTGGAGCTCTAAGTGAGAAGAGACAGTGCAGTTCATTGGCACTCGAATGCGCACTGCCCACTTCATTGTCATCACCATAAAATTCCAACATAAATAAAAGCTGATAGAAACCCCCCACCATGGCAGCCACAAGCCAGCCAGTTTCTAAACTCCTTGCTACCAGGGTGCTGAAAGGCAGCTGAGAAGCAGCAGTACCTGCATGCATTGCTGGGGACAGATATCTTCCCAGGATGTGCCCCTCTGACAGGGTGCTACAGTGAGGGTGAGGGAGCCTGCTGGGCATCTCTCTGCTGCCTCCTGATGTGAGTGCCCACTTGAGCTACAGCCTTCCTGTGGAAGAATTTCTTATTAAAAAAAGAAATCAGAATTCTCTTTTAAAAAGTCTCAGTCAAGCAGAAACACGGAACACACTGGGTACTGTATGGTTTATAGGACTGATAAAAAAATGGTTAATAAGAACAGCTTGTTATTCAGCCATACATCAATGCTGCTTCCACATGCTATCAGGCAAATACCATTTTTTACCTGTTAAAGTCAAATTTTTTTTCTGCCAAAGAGTGGTGCAGATTCATGAGAGAAGAGTCTAAAATCAATTCAGATGGCAAAGTCAGCTCTTGCTCAGGCTAAAAATTTTTCCTCATCAGTATTCTCACATTTAGAGGTCAGCTGCTGCCACCTCTCCCAGCTCTCTCTGTGCTGCAGGGACCATCCTGCATGGGCCCTGATCTCCTAACCCAGGCTGTGAACTACACAGGCTGCACTCTATTTTCATGCATCACCAGAAGCCCAGGCTTCACTCAAGTCAGGCTTATGTGGCTGGTAGGCCAGTGGCTCTGCAGCTCTCATAGCTGGGCTGAAAGGCCTTAGAAGCTGCAGAGTGATGGATCTCAACAAAGCTCAAATTCTCTGATTGATGGGGCTCAGTGCCTCATCTTCCCTACAGGATGCATCCTTCCTTTTCGTGCCTCCCAGAAACTCAGTGTGCTCAAGAGTGCTGGGCTGGCTGGAGCCCTGTGGCTCACCCTGTATTGTCCTGCATCTGCACCACACTATCTGCACAAACCCACAGCAGCTGAACCCTCCCTGCCTGTTTCTCCCCCATTTCAGATGGTGTTACTACCTCTCACAATGGACCATTACAATTCATGAGTGAACATCCCTGCCATGCTTTGCAAAAAAAAGGTGCTGCATGCTCTCAGTGCTGTTCATTTCTCAGAACAAAGCTGCCTAAGAACACAGGACTGGTGCCATGTACAGTAGACATTTCTGGCATAGCTTTTATTGAGGTTAATATAATATTCATAACACTGCTAAAGGACTGCTTGTGGGACAAAAGGATTTTGCTACTGGCATTTATCTATAGAAAAGTTTTTCTGTTTTATGCCCACATACTAGCATATAATTATAGTAATAAAGTCTAGTCCCTCGCTTGAAGTGACTGCTGCCAGTATTATGAAATCATGGCAATGGTTGTAAAAATAAAAGAGGTCATAACCCCTCCACACACACACCCCCACTCTGTAGCTGATATGAAATAGCTTTGGTGGGAAAATGCAGACCTTTAAACTTTCTCTACCAAACTCAATGCATTCTGTATTTAACTTATCCTCTAAAACAGTTTGTGTTATAGGAATTTGAAAACTGCATATAACCATGGAAAAAGTCTGTACTTAATTAGCTACTGAGTTGAGCTCAGTTTAAGCAAAGTAACAACCATTTCTTTGTGCTAACTTTTTTTAATTATATGCATTATATGCATCAGACTGTCCTTATGCCAAGGCTATTCGAGCACTGACTTCTGCTTCACTGTTCTAGTTTTGGCAAGGAGAAGCATCAGGAAATGTCTGTATGAAGATGCTTTTTCATGTCTACCAGGGCAAGAACATTTCTTTCTCAGGAAAAAAGGCAGCTGTCTTAGAATTGCCATGGCATCAAGTACAATATGTTACAAGCCCCCAGGTGCCTCGTGGTTAAGCAGGGCAGACAGTGGGAGGAAAGGCAAGGACAGGTGGGAAAGGCTGCTGCAGACTTCTTTGCAGACACTTTTCCAGGGACTTCTGCAGCAAATACCCCTTTTTCCCCATTATAAACACAAACATTAGAAAAAAAGTGTTAGGTGACTAATGCACTAGCCATGCAAGAAGGAAAAGCAGAGCTGGCACAGCCTGAGCCCCTGTATGTCACAGCAAAACACAGAAGGCAACACCCACATGCAGTGCCCATGACGGAGCTGGGCTGTCTCTTGCTGCTGAGCATCTCAGGATGCAAAGCTGCACCTAAGCCTTTCTGTTTCCTTTCTCTTTAGAACAGTTTCATGGAGACCCTGGTTTCACAAAGTGTTTCAGCTACCCTGCTGAAAGAAGTTGAACTTCCTCAGATGTCAAGAGTAAATCTCCAAAAATCATGCCCTGCTTGTGAGTGTTACTCCTGAGATTACTTTTCACTCAAAAAATTGCAGCTTCAAATTTGGCTCTGTCTAAAAGATGACAGAATTGAAGGTGTAGTCAGAGGTAAGAAGAGGAATTAAGAGGAATTAGAGATAAATCAAACAAGCACAAGACTGCTGCATTTGACAGCCTCTTCCTGTTCCCTCATCTCTTCATAGTTTGTGGAGTGTCAGAGGCACAGAGTGGAGACAGTTGAAAAGTACAATTCCCAGCATGGCCCTGAGCGAGCTGTCTTGTTTTGTTTTCTTAGCTGAGGTCTTTGGAGCCAGTGGGAAAATAAAAACAACAACAAAACTCTCAGTTGTTCACTTTTGTTTACTGGAAGTGGAAAATAAAGAATAAGCAATGTAAAGTAGGAAGAAGGTAGCAATAATAATTAGAGATTGCCAAGGGGAGAAAATAAGTTCAGAAAGGGTGATACAGGACATAGGATTTTGGAGAATGCTAAGAATTATGGGAAACTCAACTGAATGGAAAACTGGAGACTTCTTAGATTTTCCCTCCTGCTCATATGCCTCATTTAAGAAGAGGACAATTCAGAAAATGAGTGCACACAGGGCACAAACAGGTTAAGTTTAGAGAACAAAGTCAAAAATATGGTGACATATCCTCCTCTTGTTTATCCTGGGGTAAATCTTGAATTGTCCCATTGGGACAGCTCTGGGTTTGCCTCAACACGACTGAAAGCAGAATGTGGCCCTTGCACAATATATCCAGATGTTCCTTTTTTCTATGATGAAAATGCGAGAGTTTCAAAGAGATCTCTCAGACTGATGAAATTCACAGCCTCCACCCTCTCCCCATGTAGCTCTACTTAATTCAGCTGGTTACACCAGAGACAACTAGACTTTTGGCTCACTGAATATTTCTTCCAATGTTTTACATTGCAAACCTACTATAGAGGTTTGTTGGTGCCTGAAATTTGACAAACCAAAGCTATCCTGGTGCTTTTACGAAGACAGCTGGCCCAAGGGAAACCTTTCTGATGTCTAGGACAGCAACAATTTCTTTGCTTCTTGCCTTGTCTACAGACTGCAGGGGCTACCAATAACCTGCAGAAGGGAATACTCTCCTTTTCCTCTTGGGCATTATGCCAGCCAGAGATAACCAGCAAGCAGAGAAGTAACTTCATTATTTGCTGCTGAATTGCCTGGTGCAGGTGTACACCCTTCATTTCAGCTGTCTCTCACACTCTCTTTGGCTGGATGATCTCATTTTGCACAGATTCCTTGCACTTTGTAAAGAATCACAGAGATATAGAAAGTATCCATCATTTTACACTCCCATGTCAAATTCTGGCAGTGTCTAAGCAGGTGCTCAGACATGCTGGATGTCCAGAAAATCAAGATAATTGCAAAAGAAGATGGATAGTTGGTTTGACTCACTGCATTTTGTAGATGTGTTCATGTACACTGCAGGAGCCAAATACTGTGCTAATGGAACAGTGCACAGGATTTGGTGAGAACAAAGGGGAAGGGAGTGGGCAGGGGTGGTAAATGTGTATAATTCTGCCATTTTCTTTCCCTAGAAAACCCTCCACATTTTGAGACTGAGGGGTCATGGCTAGGAAACAAAGGTGCCTTGTCCAGCTTGGCAGTGCAGACAGATGCCTTCTCTAGTTTCCAGTTAAATGCCAGGGTCTGCCAGGCTCTGTCTGGGGCCAGCTGGACCTGTCCATGACTCAGAACTTGCCCACTATAGTGTGGCTGTCCAGGGAGATGGCACAGCTGGAATGGCTGTATGATATTCACAAACATCCCTTACCTTCTTACTCTGACAGTATTCCATTTACATTCCCCAGCAGTTAAGCCCTGGTCTGACACACTTGTTGGAGTTTGGCTGGCACCCTAAAAACTTCTGCTGTTCTTCTGTCATCTTCAAAAGAAAATGATCTCTGGGTGCCTTGTTCCCCATGAACCCAGCTGCAGAAAGAGAGGAGTTACTCAGCCACCATGGCCAAGGAGCCAGCTTCCCTACCTTCACTCAAACTACATGACTGCTGGCATCATGCTGGTAAGAGTCCCCTTTGCTCTCTTACCACTTTTAGCTATGCAAACTTCTTCACACTTGATCATTTATTACCACTGCATCTGTAGGGTCTGATCCTATCATATCTGGGGCCCTTTGTGGCCCTCAAAATGCCTTTGCATTGCACAGGCAGTCCCAGGATGGGTTATGCTACTCCCAGGTTTGATCAAGGGAAGATAAAATGCATGGATGGGCTGTGGCCATGAGGTTCAGCCCTGCTCCCACAGAAGTTAACACTAATTCCAGTTTTCCCAACAGAAGATATCATCAGAAAACGGTAACTTCAGTAAGCCAGGGCATTATTAAAATCAATAATAACAGATAAAAAATGAAGCACAGTGGTCCATGTGAAAATCATCCAGAAATTATTTTTCTGTTGCTAAAATAAAAATCCTCTCAATTTCTCTGGTTGCTTCTTTCCTGGAGCACCACAATGTCCCCTCCTGCTGTGCAGTGTTCCTTTGGTTTACCACCGTGGACCTGGGCTGTAGCAGGGTTGCTTTGGTGTCTGCAAGTTGTGCTGCTGGAAGGAGTGGGCCAGGCAGTGGGCTCCCTAGATCTCCCCCTTCTGCCAGAAAAGAGAGGCCTCACAGGGCCAGTGGGATCAAGGAGAGGGGTTTGTGGTCCTGGGCTAGTGTCACAGGTCTCATTCAAGTCTCTAGTTCAGTGAGAGCCTCCTCTCAGCTGGTGTGCTTGGCCATGGTAAGCTGGGTGCTGGCAATCAGTGTCACTGTATTCTGGGTCTCTCTGGGTTAACCCCTACCCTCCCAGGGCAGTGCTCTTACAGCAGTGCAATGTGGACCAGCAAACTTGACACCATCTGGGACTGCTGCTCCGATACTCACCCTTTTGGGATAAATTTAATTTACCAGCACACTGAGCACACTTCAGCTCCAGCCTGTCCTTCCTCTGCAGAACCAAAGGTCTGCAGGACAAGAACACGTTCTGGTTATGAGCTTGCACTGTGTCCACCAAAACAGGACAGAATCTACAGATGTTTCCCTAACACACTTGAGCACACTGACCAAGAGAGCTCCTTGGTGAGCACACAGCACCTGAAATAAATCCTCCATGCCACTGCTAACCCAATTTTTAGCTGCCTAATCAGGGCATAGCAAAACAGCAAAGCAGAATTGTTTAATACCTTTGCCCAGAGAAATATCCAGATACCCAGGGAGAAAAAAGTTACCCTTGGGCACAGACTTTAGATGCACAACAATGAGGCACGGGAGGGGGGACAACACATGACTTTGCCTTTGGCCAAAATCTATTTCTCTGGGAGATGTTTAGCAAAACAACAACCATCACCACCACAGAGCTCTCAGGGTTGTCACAGAAAATGATTACACTGATTAGCCTTGAAGTTAAAATCAGGAAAAGAATTGTTTGGATCAATTCTTGCTAGCAACTGAAAAGAGACACATACTGCCCTATATGGTAAAAATGCAGCTCACATTCAGTGGGAAAATGTGGATTTTATTTTCTTCAGTTACAGCGGTTAATCCTGTCAGTTCATTTTAATAATGTTTTTTATAAACCCATTCTGATCCAGATGTGCTATGTTATTGTGCTCTTTTCAGGGACACTGGGCATTTATTCCACATTTACAGCACATTAATGATGCTCACAGTAAAAGAAGGGATTCAAAAGCTGTGGTCCAATGATTATTTTTAACATTTTCCAGTATCTTTTTCAAAACACCTAAATTCACTTTATCTCTACTGGATAAGGCTTGTCTGCATACCAGGTTTGAAAAAAAGATAAAAGACCCTGGCTTGACCTGAGGATGACCTTTCTGTACACAAGCTCCGTTATTGTAGAGGAACTGAAAGCAGCAGTGCTTAGCAAAACCAAACCAAACAAGCCCGAGAAGCAGGCGGAGGGGCCCGAGCTGCCGCCCTGCAGAGAGGAGAAGCTCGCAGCGTCAGCCCCTGCCTCCAGCTCTGCCCGCCCGGGAGCCAACCTCAGCTCACACCTCGGGGCACCTGTGTCAGCAGTGAACCCCAGCGGGACAGGGCCCTTCCCAGCCCCACAAAGACTTGGGTCTGACAGCAGAGCCGAACAACTCTGGTACTTCCTCACATCGGCTGCTCTGAAGAAAAGTTTGGGGGGTTCTTAGGTTTAGGTTTGGGTTTGGGTTTGGGTTTTTTGTTTGTTTGTTTGTGGGGTTTGGGGTTGTTTGGGGTTTTTTTAGTCAAAGTTGCTGTAAGCCTCCTTGATTTCATCATTCTGAGCAGGGCATGTTCAAAGCAGGCTGCAACTACTCAGAGACTCCTGAGGAATTTGGACTTGCAGTTACTTGCAGGAATTTAGATAATTACTCATCCTTTAAATGTGAGACATTTTTATACTCTTGCAGCTCCTAATTACATAAGGAGCATCAAATTCGTGATACCCAGTAGATGCTTTTTGATGAGTACTGCTATATGATATGAGGATTTTTCACACAGACATGAGAGTATCCTTCTGGCTTCCTGGCATTCTTCCCACATGTTGGTGGTGCTTTGACTTTGCAGGGAGAAGCTGCTGACCATGCTCCTAATCTGCAGAGCTCTGCTTTCCTCTGCACATCTCTACTGCTTAACAGAACAAATTGGGAAGTGATATTTCCCTTAAGAGAATTTTTTCCTTCAACTGAAAAACAAACCACTTTTTAAAGAACTGCTTTGTCAAAAATTGGTCATATTTTTTTCTGAAACAACAAAAAAGCAAGTCTCCGTGTAAGAGCTTAGAGATAAGGGGGTCACAGTGTATGGTAGGTGCTTTGTGGTAAGGGCAGCTTCAGGGCTAACCTTGAGATGAGATTCATCTCAGTTTTCTGGTGCTGTGAGCCTGCTGGCAAGGCTGAATCATGTTCTCTAGGACACAAGGGCTTGGAAAATATTTCACAGCACCATCCCACCCTGAACTACTGACCCTGGGGCTGGCTTGCCCAGAGGAGCCAAGAGAGCCCCTGCACCCCAGTGAGAGGCCCAAGAAGGCACCCCAGGGCCACCCTTGCCCATGGGTGTACAAGTAGGCAGGCAGTATACCTGATTTTTATGCATTCGCTCACAATTGATGTGGTCAGGATCAGGCCAGCTGTTCTTACTGTATACTGGCTGTATAAAGGTCCCTGTGTCAAAACCAGTTTTCTTTACAATATTCAGTGCTTCCTTTCCCAGTGCTGGGTGATCCTTGGCCTCCCAAGGTACAGGCAGATTACAGATGAAGAAGCCAAGAGGAACAACATGACCCTCTGCTAAGAGGGACTTTGCAAAAGCAGCAACTTGTAGGAGCAAGCTCTGTAGGAGTGGGGTGGTCTTGCTGTATCAGAAACAGTGCAGCTGCCCAAGCCACTGGGTTATTAACATGCTGCATCAATTTATGTGCTTCCTGAGTGAACAGTGTTTTACTTTTATCAGCCATCTGTTTTTCAGACTTGACATTGATGGTTTCTGTTTTGCTGCTAAAATGCACCTTTCACTCTAGAAAATATTTCCTGTTCAGGTTCCTGCCCAAGTGACTTACAGAAACTGCAGGAGATCAGACAGTGATGGAAACTGTGGCCACGTCCTCTGCTCAGCAGCAGAAAAAGACCCAGCTGGCTACTGAGAGGCGGCACACGTGGTGAAACCATCGCCTGCCCGGGCCCTCTGCTGAGAGCAAGCCTGACAAGGACCTCCATGGAGGAGGGAGTGGGACCAGTCTCTGTGGGACCGAGAGAACTCTCTCTCCAGTCCCCAGGATCACCCTCTGTGTGCAGACCCCTCACCCCTCACCCAGCAGCAGGGCCAGCAGGAGCACATCTGCCAGGATATGTGTGTGATCTTCCCCAGCACCTTGGCCCCAGAACCTCCCCTCGCTGTGCCCTGACCCAGCAGCACTCTCCCTGGGGCCATCCTGACCCAGGACACTGCCCCTGGCCCTGGCCCCACGCCCTCCTCCATTTCCTGCTTCCCCTGAGCAAACCCAGCTCCTCCCAAGGCAAGGGCTCTGTGAAGCAGTGGGGTGTCCTGCAGGAGGAAGGCGTCTGGGTAGATGCAGACAGAAGACTGTTGAAAACACAAGGACATTTTGCTTCACCTAAATAAATAAAGCAAGCTGATTTAGCGGTCACAGGCAGTTTCACACTGTAAATTGTCATGCAATGAGGCTGTCCCATCACGCTCAGGCTCTGTGTAAACTGTGGGTGATTTCACACTTATATCACTTATATTTATTACTTGCTAATATTTATATCATGAGTAAATTTTCATAAATGGGTACATGGTAGATTGTAAGGCACTACTTGCCAATCAGGGAAGAGGAAGCCTAAGAAGTCAGTGCACATGGCATCAAGGCCACTAGTGACCGTGTTGGGAACCAGAAAACATCAGAAAGGTGCACCATGGGACTGAGCAATATATATGGACTGCTACAGTGGGAGCAAACTTACTCAGACCAACACTTCAGTGGTTTATTAAGGCTGAGTGAATAATGTGGAAATAACAATCAATAATTTAACCAGCTATTTCCTGAAACACATGGGGATTTAAATTATTGAGCAAGTGTCATTTGACTAATTTATAGTTGGATCTATAAGGTGAAAAATTAATATTCAAGCAACTTGAATGACAAATGATGAATATTATTTGTCCAAGTTTAACAGAACACAAATATATGGCTTCTTTCTTAGACATACTTATGCCCAGTGCCAAAGATCTTCTGTTGAGGGCATGTTCCCCCATCTGTCAAACACATGTGCTTGCCTTGCACACCCCAGTACGTGCACATGCCATTCCTGCATGGGTCACCAGCTCCTGCTGCCATAAACACTCTGAAAGCTGTCAAATCAGGGTAAGTGGTGATGTTTCTCCTCTTTCCCTCCCTATTATATTGATCAATGCTTATGCTAATCTGGTTGTTAGTTAGCTGACATCAGTCAGAGGTGTGAACACAGCTGTGTGGTCATTCCAGAGTCTGTTTATCCTAAATAAAGCATTTGGGTTTAGCTGTCACTGCTTGCTCTGACACTTCTGGGAAGGCAGGATCCTGGTGCAGGCAGGTACTACCAGGTTGCTCAATAGCGTGCTAGATAACCATCTTTTCTTACAGACTTTTCCTGGAGCATTGGGCATCTAATTGCAACTAGAAGACTGAAGAAATCTTCTTTGAAGTCACTGCAATTACTTTGTCTGGACTGTATTGCATGGCTGTGTTTTGATCTTGTCAAGCACAGGCTGCTTGCAATCAATACAAAAAGAAGGAAAGAAGAAAAAGAATAAAAAAAGAATGGAAAATGCCATGGTAAGGTCACTGAAACAAAGTTTTTGGATATGTGAAGAATATCCAGCAGGCTGAAGCATTCATCTCTTCATAAGATTTTCAGAAGTTTTTCCAAAGCAGAAACTGACTGCCACAACAGTAATTAATCAACATGGTCAAGCTACTTCCTCTTTACTCATATGCAATGCATGACATAGCTGTTCACACAGCAGTCTGTGAAAAACAGAAAGCAAGAACACTGAAAAAGCAGCACTTTCATGGCATTCACTGGATTTGTTTTTGAACAGGCAGTATTCTTTATAAATCAGCAAACTGAGCAACACAGGAATCTACAAACTAACAGACTCTTGCAAAAGAACTGACACTATCTTAATGTACATCTGCAATTATAAAAGTTGTGAGAAAGTTGCAAAATAAACCACAACCCTGAAGGACCTGGTTCTGCACATCTAACTATGGGAAGCTGACAAAAAACCCTTTATATGAATCTCAAAAAGCACTGAAAATCGAAAAACAGGCCTGTACGTTCTTTGTGTATCCAAGAAATTTCCCAGAAAGATTTCAAGTTTTACAGTTAGCTTTTGTGCTGAAATAAAAAGAAAGATAGTAACCTTTACAGTGAATGACAGCTCTGTGAAAGCACAATACTGTGAGAAAACATATTATGTTACATATTGCATCATGAGGTAAATTAATTAATTAGACAATATTAGTTTCTGTTGACATCAAGTATTCTTACTTTTCCAAATCAAATCATAGACAGTTTCACAATCCGAACAACATGTTTTTCATCAGAGAAAAAAGGAGGTAATTATACTTTAACACTGAGGCTTTAATTCTCAGGTTGTATTAACCAGCATTCTGTGAGAGATTTGTGGAATGGATCTTACCTGGGACTGCCAGCAGCAAGGACTTCCTCTACCTTCAGAGAATTTTGGTTTCTCTGTATTACTAGAAAAAGCAATCGATGTTTGAGCTGTGAATTAGGTTCTTCATCCTCATCAGCATAATTTATTGGATAAATAATGTGGTCTGGCAGCCAGGAGAAGGCCTGGGAGACATGTCTTCTGGTTATGTGCCTGGTTTCACTACCAGGATCCTGTACAAACACTCAGCAATCCCATAACCTTCCTGTGCCTCTGCTTTATGAATAAGGACCATAATAATGTCAAATTTTTGAGGAGTATTTAGAGCAGTGGGTTAAAGATGTTATGTTTATCTTAAAACTTATCATTGTTAGTACCAAAATTTTATTTTAAATGGTTGCAATATATGCAGAAAGGAAACTTCCTAATTAAAAGATGTAGTAGGATTTAGATCACATACCAGAGTAACAGAAAAGTAGAGCTAGAAAGCTCTACATTCCCTTATAATTATAGGGACATAAAGCCATATTGAGCATAACCACATCATGCCAGACAGCGTTTGTACACTGAGAGGGACATAGCCATAGGGAAGACATGGTTGCCACAATGATCCTAAGCAACTACCTCTGGAGTTAGAAAACTTTTCCTTGTATCTAACCATGCAGACCTTTAGTTAACTTAATTACACCTTATCCCACTGAATTTGGCAAGCAGTTTATTCTTGGATTTTGTTCCAGTTACAGCTAGTGTGATCCTTTCCAGTACTCCCTTTTTGAGTCAGAAAAAATCCAGCTCCTCACAAGCTGCATTTTCTCTTTTAGCTCTCTGAACTTCTTTGGACTTTCCTGTATTTGTTTACAACTTTAAGTGCTGAGTCCAAGAGTAGAGAATTCCCTTTAGTTGAAAAGCCTTACCCAAGCAAATACAGAAGAATTGCCTCCCACGATTTTCACATGGTAGTCCTGATAATATTTAACAGTATAACTGTTGCCGTTTTTGTCACAGCCTTTTGCTCTTGCCTCCACCACAAGCCTGATGTCCTACAGCAGCGCCACTGCCTACTCACTGTGCATTGTACACTGATCTCTACTTCATAATATATTACAGCTGTCTTTATTAAATGTCATTTGTTCAATTTTGGTCCTGTTTTCAGTCTAGAAAGGTTTTCCTTCTTTTTTAATTATTTTTTTATCCTGTCCTCCAAACCCCAGGAAATCTCTTTCAGTCAATTTTGTAGGTGCACCTTTTATCCCCTTATCAAAATTATGGTCAAAAATACTGTATACAGAGAGTATTCAGGTACATCTCACTGTAGGCATCAAGAGAATGTCAAATTGTTGATGGCACTTCTCTGAATACAACTTTTTGGCTGATTAGGAATCAAACGTTATGCACTTCATATGTCCTTAATTTGCTCATCAGAGTGAAAGTTCTTTCAATTGAAAGCTATTGCCATGTTAAAAATAAGGACTATTTTCATTCTTTTATCATCATATTTTAATCTCAAAGAGACATAGAAGTAAACAGAGTTAAAGTAATACATTACTCTTTGTACATTTAACCACAAATCTCTCCCATCATAAGTGACTGGTGCTTCCACAGGCACTGAATGTTCAAGCTAATTTTCATGAATGTAAATGTGCTGAAATTAATTTTAAATACAACATGTCCATGGATTTAGGCTGGCTCTCATTTAGAGCTACCTATGTCTTTAACCTTTATCAATCTCTCCTGGGGCATTTAGGTGACTGGGCTTCCATTTCCATTCCCTGACACTAAAACCTTGTAAGCTCACCCCTTACTCTCACAACAGCAGTCTTTCCCCTGCTCATACATTTGCCTCATGAGCTCAGCCTGGTATGTCTGCCTTGCAAAAATTCCATTTGGGAGCTATGGCAGCATTCATCCCCAAAGTCTTTTCATAACAGCATCATCCATTTCTATAGTGGTTACTGCAGCCCACAGCCCATATTCCTGAAAGGAGAAAGGTTCCTCTAGTTCTGTATCCCAGTGAGGCTGATAGGGGGTTGTCAGGTGCCCCATTTGCCCCAAGGTTGGATGTGAGGTCTGGGCAGGGAGCAAAATTCCTCCCATTTCTGTCTTGCTTCCAGCAGGACTCGTGCTAATCTGGTCCTGTGTGAGTGCAAAGAGTGCAAAACTCCTGCATCTTCAGCAGCACCAAGTGATGATTGACATAGTGAAAAATGTGAGCCCAAGATAAACTTCCCAGTCCTGCCTCATTTCCATAAGCTGTGGAGGCCTTATTGCTCTCACTGGGTGCACATTGGAGCTGGAGGCAGCAGAGGCAGAATGAGTTAACACAGTTCTTTCCCCCTTGTAGTGCTACTGTGGTTTCTGCCTGCATGCAGCTGGCAGAAAATCCATCTAAAATCATTTGCTTGCCTTTCCCCTTTAGACATTGTGTAAAACATCTAAATGGCAGAATCTGACTCCTGTTTTGCACTGATTTAACAACTTGTGAGGTACTGGAGAATCAGGGTCTTTTCCAAAAATACTCAGTCTGACAGCAGTTCTTACATTGCAACCTGAATGTGGTAGGTACAGAGCAGTTTGTAACATCCAAAGTGAAATCATCACATTTCCATGCTGAGCAGCTAGTGCTAGACAAGTGTGTATTCATCTACCCCAACCCTTCCCTGGTAACACAGAAGAAAGACACACCTAGAGAAAACAATGGAGCGAGCTGTTTTTGGATACCATATTAAGACTAAATGCCGCCCTGCCTCTGCTGAAGACCTTCTGAAAGTTGCAGCTGAGTCAATAATGTCTTTTCAAATCAGCTTATTCTTTCTCAGGCAGTTGCCCAAGCCAACGCCTGGAGCAATCAGTCCCAGCCTACGGAACCCGTTTTCCGCAGGCTGCGCGCTCTTAGCCGCAAGGTGAGCTGCAGCTGGCTCTGACTGCGCAGAAAGGGAGCTCGCTGCGGGGACTGCTGGAGACTGCCCTTGCGAGGACAGCTCTGGGACAGAGGAGTCGGTGCTTCTCACTGCTGTCATGCAGAACTGCTGAGATCCCTGCGGGCTGCAGCCTGAGCCTTCCCCCTTCTCCAGGTCCTCCCCCTGCGCCTCCAGGGTGTCCTACCCTGAAGCAGCACGCCCCCGAATGCAAAGTCTGCTCTCAAGGACCACCTGTGCTCTGTGAGCGCTTTACCTCGCATGCTGCTGCGGACCAAAGGTCTCAGAAGGATCAGGGAAACAGCAAAACAGTGTTTTCAAGTGGTTTGCTTGTTGTGGATGTGCAAAATTTGCCTTTAGTACAGGCACGTCCCATATGCAGGCAAGACAGCTGTCCAGGGAAGTGCCAGTCACTAGGTCTGAACATTTTGCCCTAAACGAAACTAACCATTAGACTTCTCCAAAACCCTTCTCTTCAGTGTGTTTTCTCCTCTAGCCCTATTGCTACCATGAGCACCCTTGCATTTCCCTAGAGGCACCCAAAAGCTGGCAGCTCAATATGCCCTGGACATAGTATATAATAAGTGTAACGAGGTTTTGGGTTTGCTCCTTGTGTTTCCTGCTAACCTGCTCTCCTTTTCAGACATTTTAGTTGCTATAGTTGTCTAATCAAGGCAGAGGAAAATAAAACCACTTTGCAGTCAACCACAGATGGTGTAGCACGGCCATTTTAAGCCAATTTTTCTGCCATTGCTGAAGATGCTTGAACGTTTGACAATGTTGAGAGGTCTCTGGCAGGCAGAGAGAGGAGATGGTCTCCCAGGCTCCTTCCAGCCTCACGGTTCTTGGATTCTGTGAATAACAAAGTAACTTCCTAAAGGCAGCTGCGCTACGGGCACTTATGGAGGTGGTTAATTCATGAGACTACTCATTAATAATGAAGCAGAGCATCGCAATGGAGAGAATATTGTACTTATTACCAACAACTCTCCAGAGATCTGTGGGGTGCAGGATTCTGCTTCTTTTAATAAATAATATATAACTGCTATTTCTGTAATATTATGCAACTAAATAAGATTTAATTTAACCATTTCTGCTCATCATCTTTCACCTGCTATATTATTGTTGCAGTTTGTTTAGAGAGGATTACTTATCTCCCCTTACCTGCTACATAAACCAATATCTTTTATCTTGACTGTTGTAACACTTCTTTTTCTGAAGAAATAACATCTATATTGCACCTGATATATTATCCAATATCTAAATGAAAGACTTGGGCAACATATCTCCACAGATCACTCATCACAGTCCTGATTGCTTGTGCATGTCCCTACTGAAATGCATATCTTGCTTCGCATTAACATACTGCAGTTTCCTCTATCCCACAAGAGAATTGGCAATGTTTAGGGAGGCAGAACAGGTTTTAACCCTTTTAACCCTCCATAGACTTTTCCAGTTTGAGGTGAGTAAGGCAGAGGTATATGAAATATATTCAGTGAATAATTTGGCCCATGCTGTGCAATCTCATTTGGATTTGGATATCTGGGAATGCAAGACTTCTACGTCGTATGTGAAGCTCAGTGGCAACTCTAACCTTACAACACTTCTCTGACATGAGTAGGATAGACACGTGTCTGGAGTAGGAACTCAATAATTTGCTTCTCTTAAAACTGAGTTTTCTTTAAACCACTGATATACTCTGACATGGCGTCAGATTATATCAAAGCATTTTCCCTAAAATTATTTTGCATATGTGAGAGATGCTGTCCATGACAGGCTCAAGGCTGAAATATTTAAATTATTTAAATATTTAATTTATGAGTTGCTTACAAATATAAACTTCAATTCTCTTGGCTTTTCCTGTGTAATCCAGTGTATCTCCTCCTTTTCCCTATGACTAATTGGCTGCAACCTGAATATAGAGAAGTTCTGTGTTCTCTGCAGTAACACACAAGGCCATTATCAACAAAGAAAATTCTCCTGTTTAGTTTTTACCAGTGTGGGCTCAACATGAAGATAGAGAATGCTTTAAATTCATATCCATGCTGTTATTTGAAAAGTGATTCTAAAAAACCTAAAACTAAAAATTGTGCTATCTCTCATCTAGTAGCTGATCTCAATCCCCCTTCAGGTAATTGAAGAACTTCTGTTAGCATAAATGGGGGGTTTTCTCCATCTCTGTCTGTAAGACAAGGCTCCTCTTTTCTGTTGATTTCTGTTTAGGATAATGAAGGGTTCCTCTGGGTTTCACTCAATGAGCTTTTAAACATTTCTCCTGAGACATTACTATTAGTTTCAAGTTCCTTGCAGAAAATTGTGGGGGAAAATTACCTAAACAACATAATTCAAGGCATATAATAGTGTATTTCAAACAACTACACATCATAAAGTTAGCTGTGTAAAGTTAGACAAAGATATTGACAATGCTCAAACCTATCAGGCAATTTTCAATAGACTCCAGGAATCATAATAATCATATAGGTTAAAAGTCAGCTGCAGTGAAGAAGTCTGCTTATAGGTAAAGCAGGAAGTCATTATAACAGCTCACAAGTTTTCCAAGATTTATTTAGATCACCCCTTGTGACAAGTGATGAGCCCAATCCAGTCATAGCAGCAGTAGAACAAAATGGTGTAAATCATAACAGCAGCAATTGGTTCATGAATCTGCTGGTAGGGATGCCTGGTGAGCTCTGTCCTATAAACAGTCACACTGATGCAGAGAGGACCAGGCCCAGGGGCCCACAGCTGCTGCAAAACTTGCCATGAACGTTTTTGGAAATCTCACTTGCTGCCTGTTTCTGCAGCATGCATACCCATTCTGCTGATTCACACCTTCAAAACAAAACAGGCGCCAGGTTAATGCCACCAGCAGGACAAACTGCCTGCATGCCAGGCCCACACTGCATGGGAAACATGCTGCAAGCAGAAGTTCTGGCTACATCTAAGTAGATGGATCAATCCATTAAACAAAGACCTCAAACTAGACTGAAAATAGTGCTGAGGAACTTCAGTGCTGCATACACTGGTTTCAGGTGACTATTTTGCAAGAAAACAGTTTTAAAAAAAACCTGTCTAACCTGTTGAGGCACTTGAAATACCAAAAGCACTTACAGTTTCTGGCAAAAATATCCTTAGGCAGAGTAGCTGTGCTATCTTGTATGCCCTATAGCACCTCTCTCTTGGCTGGTGTCACTATCTAGGTACCCATCTCCTTGCCTGTGGCTTTAGGATGCAGAAATTAAGTGCCCCTATGCCTAAATCCCCTGGAGAGCATTATTTTTCATGCATACCAGGACACACCTAAGACAAACTTCGAGGCTACATCTATTCTTCTGAAGAAAATGGTTTCTCTAGCCCCCAGGGCAGGTAGCATGGCACATCATGCATGCATTCATGGCTGCACTATGCTTTTCCCAAGCTGTTCCCTGGGAAGGTGGTGGGCTGTGGGCTATGGGCTGCTCCTCCACCTCACCTGCTGCAGCCTGGGCTCTCAGGGGCCAGCACTTTGCCAGGGCTCTGCTAACTGATAAACATTATGCAAGCTGCTGCTCAGATCTGTGTCTGGCTCTGCCTAGTCTATTAGTACACATCCCCTGTCCTGAACAACCCAGATGCTGGGATGCTTCTGGCTTCACTCCAGACTGTGGGTTAGGCCATTTGCCTGGAAGTACCCTGTAGCAGTGTGGAGAAGTATAATTTCATTTCATATCCTGTTTCACTGCTCTCAAATATAAGCAGAACAAATAAATGGTCAGATTTCAGAGAGAAACTGGAGATTCACATTTTTGTTTTTGCAGTGCAGATGCAAGTGCATGGAGAACAGCACTTATGACAGATGAACTGCCCCTGCAATTCCCTCCCCAATTTCCCTAAGGCTGCCACTGCTGCTTGGAGATAATTTGATCTGTAAATATCGTTTTGAAATACTGCTTTTTTTTCTCCATTTGCAGACAGATTAGAACCACAAAAATATGCTGAAATGAGCCATGCTCATTCCCAAAATGACAGAGCAAGGATTCTTCTCAAAGATAATGCAAGCCTCCAGAATGAGCTGTTTCCTAAACTTTGGAAAGAGAAGTGTGAAATAGGATCCTGTCTAGAAGGGATTTTGATTTACTGCTTCGAGGATGAAGGACCTGTGTGGAAGTCTTTGCCCTTCACATTGTGTCTGGGAAGACCCATGAGCTCTGTGAATCCTGCAGGGATTGGCTTCTGCCTGACTATTTGAAGAGCAAACTGCTTGAGAATCCAGCCTGAGGGATTGGGAGCTATTCATGGTAATGGCTTTTGGTGCTGCTGTGTTTCTGTTCTGAAAAGTAGTTATGACAAAGAAAATTTGCCAGACCTCCAACAACAGCTTGGCTTAATGAATAACTTCATTTTGGGCAGATATATAGAAATATGCTCCTGTGAGCTCTGCTCTCAGCTGTTTGAGTTCAGGTGCAACAACCCCAACAGACATGATGCAACGCTTACATGTCTGTGTTTTGAGATCCTGGCTAGGAAATCAGTTTAAAAGGCAGGCAGAAAGGAAGGGTGTTTGGCAATGACTGAGGTGGGAAAATATTTAAAGCAGAAGAGGCAGAAACGAAGAGAAGAACAAGATGCAGGAGAGGCAACAAGCAGGAGTGAAGCACCTGAGAAATTCATAGCTCTTAGCAGAGCCAGATCAGGATGGGGCTGGAAATGCAGGGGTGAAATCAGTGAGGGGTGAGCACAGCAAAATGTGTGAACGCGGAGATCTGGGAGCAGAGCAGAGGCCAGTGCTCTCGTGCACAGCAGAGTGCTGCACCAAAGGGCACAGAGACCAAACAGGCTCTGGGTGTGTGCCTGTGCGTTAGGCTCCAGCTCCAGCAGCCGCCTCTCCGTGCCAGCACCGTTTATTCCTTGCTTCAAGAAAAAGCAGTTGCGCAAGGCCGGTGCGTGTTGTCTCCGTATAAGGCGTGGGAAGGAGCCCGCGCTGGCGGCTGGGCCTGCGGGGCTGCCATGGCACAGGTGCTGCCGGCGGTGGGCACAGCACAGGGCTCTGCCCCTTCTCCCTGGGCTCAGTGCTGAGGTGGGAAACACTGCCGAGTCTGAGGCCAGGACTGAAAGGAGGGTTGGTTGCCAAACCAAGCAGTGAAGTTGTTAGAGAAAAAAAATTGTCAGCAGTTCTTAAACAAATATCTTTCATAAACACAATGCCGCATGGACGGCACTGCTGTGAGCATGAGTGTGTGTTGCTGACATTAGCTCATATATTTGCCTTTCAGAAGTTCAGGGAGATGTGTGCTACATGGGCCTGGACTTGAAAGACAGAAATCTCTCTCATCCTGTGGTTGGCATCTCTAGTAGGTACCTGGTCCTCTGCAGAATGAGATTGCTGCTGGGGACCTTCCTCACCAAGGCTACAGCCACGTGTTTCAAGGGGTGAACCACACTCTCCCAAGCCCTGAGGTTATGGGCCAGTGAGTGATGTGGAGTCATTAAGGGTATTCACAAGAGTATTTAGCTATTCAGAGGGCCCAAAAATTTTAGATGAATTAGGCCATGAAGTGCTCTGGCATGTCTAGAATAGAGTGTCTCAATTTGTTGCACACAGAATACCTTTACTCCCTGAGGACTTATATACCTTCAAATGGGTACTCCTAGATATACAGGTAGCAATATAGCCTCTCCTCTGAGGTGACTCATGAAGCATATAGTCACCAGACATACAGTTGGAGCTACTCTAGAAATGATCCTGCTTTGTCAGCTAGCTCTACACTTTATTGATGCGTCACGTTACGTGTTAAAATGAAATGTACTCAAGAGGTTTGATGGGGGTGATCTTTTTTATCCATGCTTCTGGAGATGTCACCAACACCATCAGGTCATCCCTGTNAGGTGCTGCGGCTCCGCAGGGCTCAGCTCCCTGGGGCGCACTCTGGGGGGACACCGGGAGCCCTGCCAGGAGTGGAGATCTGACGGTGTTGCCTAAGAGCTGTGGGTCCTTCTGGCGAAATAAGGCTTTTCCTGGAGGTCTGTGTTGCGCAACCCGCGGTGATTAAGGCTTCCATGTTCTCAAAAGGAAATGAATATTTTGTGGGCTACGTAAGGAAGAATTCAGGAACTTAGGAGGCTAGGAGGGAAAGAATACACAAGCGTGTAATTGGGTGAAAGATGAAAGCCTTCAAAAATTGCTTCAAATGTTGGAGGATGAAAGAGTGAAATGGTTCCTGTTAACAGCTAATCCACTGGAAGTGTTAGTAGCAGGAAGAAACAATGTGCAAATTTTGGCTGGGTTCAGCAATCACCTTTGTTTAGAAAACAGAAGGCAATTATACAAGAAGTTAAAGTCTTCCAAAAGTTTTGAATTGCCGTAGTTCATCCTGAAAAAGTCAAGTGCTCATTTTTCAAATCATAGAAGCTTTGCTTTTCCACTTTTAATTTAGTAAAGACTTTTAAAATAGACCTAAACACTAAAGAAAAGATCAGTGAATCAATATGCATCTTGAAAAGAAATGAAATATATCAGATAAAAAGAAACAAAGTATTTTTTCATGGTTATTTTTTCAGGAAAACTGAAAATTTCCATATCAGTTTGATGTGCTTTACATCTATTCCTCTCCACTCATCAGTGTGGTCATCAAGGCAGAAAGTCTTAATATAGGTCACTCTAATGAGTGAGTTTGAAATCCTTAGGAATGGCCTGAATAAGAGATGGATCTCTTGTGTGAAATCCTGTTGCTACTGTGAAGTGTCCTTCATACTGAGGTATTCAGCAAACCTTTTTATCTTTGGCATCTCTGGTGCACATTGTTGTGCCAGTAACATTACTGAAAAAAAGAAGAAAAGGCTATTTGGCCCATTATTTGATGACCAAAACCAATTGCTAATATTTGAGTCCAGTAGTGGAGTATGGGAAAGCTTCCCATTCCAACAGGTCATTTCTCATGTGTCACATTAAAAACACAAACTGAAAATCTTGTTCTTCATCATTTTGCACCTTTTGTGAAAGCTGTGCTGGTATACTCCCAGTGAAGTATCCGAACACAACACATTTAATTCTGACCATGCTGCAGAGGCAGCTCAGGCACAGCAGCACCTCATTACTAAAACCAGTCCAGAACATATTGTCTGAAAAGTCCAAGGAGGAGGAACTCAAACATTTGCTTTAACTTCTGGAGCAACTTGGTCTAGTGGAAAGTGGCCCTGCCCATGGCAGGGGAGTGGAACTACATGATCTTTAAGGTCTCTTCCAACCCAAACCCATTCCACAATTCTGTGTTTCTTCATAATAAGTACCATTGTACTGCTCAAAGTTTAATGAGCTTTAATAGTACCACTTGAAGGAAGGGTGTTGTCTCCCTCCACAGAAACTGCCTTGTGAATCCATACAGAAGTGTCCTATTCTTCATTCAGTGAACTAAGGCTTTGGTTAAGATCAGTTCCAGTGATGAATTTCAGGAATGGGGGAAAAATAAAGCACATTTTTATATTGCTGTACACACTGGGAAAACTTACTGAAATATTTCCTGTGATGACACTCCTATAGCTGCACATGGAAATCTTATTAAAAATTGTTTTATTTATTAAGTACTATTTTGAAACAGATATTTGAAATCAACAAATTATTTTAATAAATGTTAGGGAGTACTTGATCTTCATATTGCCTTAAATTTTGGTTATATGGTAGGTAGTATAGTCATAAGGACAACATGCATAAAACAATAGTGGATACATGGAAATAGCATTTAAATTACTATATAATTCATAAGAAATATTAGTTAGAGAGAAGGGACATTATATTGAAATGAAAAGAAATCTTCAAAGAGAAGTGAGAGTTTAAGTTATGTGAGACATGTCTGAAAGACTAGAGAGAGTTAATTTAAAGGCAAACCTCTGTAAATATATATAAATAGCTGCCAGCTGCCACCTTTTACAATGGAAGACAAAGCAAAGAAATGGAAAGACAACCAATTTTAAATGTAGGAAATTGTCCTTTTCCTTAGTGTTATCCTGTGAAACACACAGTACTGTTGCACTCCAGAGCTAGCAAGAATTAAGTATTTCTTACTTATCTGGGAACAAACATATGAAGGAGAGGCAAACTACTGAGCTTCATGGTACAAATCATCAGCTAAGAATAAAAGGGGTGGTGAATGTGCTTTGCATTTGCAAGGTTTTTACATTTGCAAGGTTTCTTGCTTCCTGCTTTGCATCCCCTCAGAAGCAGGATGCTTGACATGAAAGGACATCCGACTTACTTCATGTCAGTTCCTATTGCCCTCCCCCTGGAAAGAATCAGTGGATACAGAGCACTTTTGAGTGTGAAAAAGAGCCAAGAGAGAAAATGCTGGCATGCTGTACATGTGAGATATAAATATTTCCTTGTCATGGCTGGGGGTTTGGGAGACCTCAGACTGACTGGAGGCTCCGTGTTGTCACATGCCAGCCCCTTGGGAAACAGCTGGGAAGTCACCACAGAACAAATTACTATATTCACGAGGCAAAACCCTAAAACAAAGCCTGCCCTTCAAGTTCTGGTGGCCCAGTAGGATGCAGCAGGGTTTGGGATGCTGGGGTATCCTCTGCACAGCCAGAGGACCTCGGTGGCATATGGCCAAGAGCCCAACAGCCATGTCCCATTTGCGTGCGCAGAGCTGGATTTTCAGCAAAATTCAGTGGACACAGCTTGTACTGCCAGTAAATGCACCCCTTTTTCAACCCATAGAGACAGAGGGTGTGGGTGTTCATTTGAGAAGCAGGGGGACAAGAGGTACCAAATGTGCATCAGGTACAGCATTACTTCCCACACAATGTATGGGAGTGTCAGACTCTTAGGTGGTTGTATTCCCTGGGCTTGTTCAGACCTGTGATAGGAGATATCTGCTCACAAATATATCATTATTTCCAAAGAGCATTGTACAAACAGCAGTCCATATGTGTAGTGATCACCAACCATGTAGCTGTACAAATTCACCTTGGTAAAGTCTGGGCTACAGAACTATGACCTAATCAATTTTTCTTCAGCTTTCACCTCCACTTCTTCCAGGGTCTTTCCAAGACATGCATCCCTGTTTTCTTCCCACGGTAGGAACACTCTAATGGAGACATGCTCTGAGCTGTCCCATCCACAGCAGGGATTGGGCAAGCTCAAACAGCTGCATCTGCTAAGCCAAGAAACCCTATGGCTTCTAGTTGTTGATTCGGAGCCATGTGGGCTTTCTTTCTGCACCAGCCTCACTGCTTCAGCATTGCTTAGGCTGAATGGGCGACCCAAGCATCCCAAAAAGAGAAGCATGTGTTCCAAATATGGACAGAGGCAGCCTGCCTAGTGAAAGCAGCTGACAGTGTGGTACCTCTTCCTGTGACTTTTTCAGACCCTCATGAGTGGCTGTGGACAGTGTCTTCCTCTCCCCTTAGCATAGAGGTCATCATGTGCTGGACAAGGACAGGGAGGCCTCACTCCCCAGAGAGGATTTTGCTGTAACCCTAAGGCCTTTAGGTTTTCCTAAAGCATTCATATGTCCTCTTGTGTTGTACCTGATTATCTACCACACGTTTTAGCTCTTTTTTCTGGTGTTTGCTTTCCTGTCCATAAGCCTAATTTGCATTTGAGCCCAGAGCATAATCTTAGAGTTGGCATTTCTGCAGTGCACATTGCTTGTCCACTGCCAAACCCATGGAGACTTGCAGAACCCTGTGTATCTACAGCCCATCCCTCTTCCACTTCTAAGCCTTCATGTAAATGCAAAGTGTGTTTACAATAGTATTACATCTTTTTCAAGCCACTGATCAAATCATAAAATGGCACAGGCTGAAGTGTAAGTAAATTCAGCTGGTAAACACTCATGTGGAATTACATTTGTGGCATATTAAGTAGAGTATTTAAAGTATTTAATGCATTAATGAGCTATGAATGTTTAAATACAACTATAATCTAGAACCAAATTATGTGTCCTTTTATGTGCACGTTGCTACTAAGAACATTCATTGACTCATAAAGTGATTTGGGTTGGAAGAGACCTTGAAGATTTGCCTAATCCAAACCCTCTATCATGCAGAATCCCATCCAGCCTGACCTTGACACTTCCAGGGATGGAGAATCCACAACCTCGCTGGACATCTTGCTCACTACCCTCTTGACCAGCAGCAGCTCCTTTCCCAGCCCCTCACCATTCCAGAGGCCCAGGGCCTGAACACCCTAGGCTGGATTCATTCCTGCATGGGGAAGACCAGGAAGAGACAGTGGAGTTCAGACACAATTGTCAAAGTACCAAATAAGAGCGAGGGAAAACATGTGTATTGTTATTTTCTTGAAGTTTTTTTGAGCCAGCTCCCTGAATTTTTGCTAATTGAGACCCATATCAACACTATTTTTCTGACATCAAGATCAGCATTAGTCCTAGACTTCTTTAATTGATTCCTCCTTAGAAATATTAGTTCTGAAATAGGTGCCTCTCAGTTCTCTGGAAGTTTCTTAGGGCTCTAGAAAGTATTAACTATAAGCTCTGTTAAACTTTTTTTAAATGTTCAGATACAAGTTAGCTTGATTTACTGATTTATTAATGACTTTCTAATAACTTCAGCTTTCTATTATCCTTTAATATTTTTGCAATTAATAGTTTCATTGTTATGAATAATTTAAAAAATATGTATGTACTAATATTCTATCATTGTTGTCTGTTTCAATGCACAATCTTATGAGTTACTTTTTCTCTTTAATATCTGCTCATATGTACATTAGGTTATCTGTTGTATTCTTTTCTTTCCTTTATTAGTCTTGTACTTCATCTGGCTTCCTCTTTATACTAATGTTTATCAGGTTTCCATGTTTCTTTTCATTTTGCCTTTTTTTTAATGTCTTGCACTTTACTTAGGTAAAGTTAGTTTTTAATCATTGTAAACACTGGTTCTGTTTTTAAGATTGCTATTTTTAAGCTATAGATATTTATAAATAAATACCTATTTTTAATCTCAGTTCCCCATTTATATTTTTTCTCTGACTGATTTGGCTTAAAACTGTTTCCATGTTTGATAAATAGCTCCTTTATATTTATTTATATGCAAAACATACAAACATACATTTCTTTATGCATAAAATGACAAAATTACGTGTCCTGATCACTGTTTTCCAAAACAAACCTTGAACTGTAATTTTATAGACAGTTTTTCTTTACCTGATAATATTAGATACAGCGCTCCATAGGTTGGGTATAACTGTTTTGAGGCCTTCTTAAAATTCCAGGGACACTGAAACACAGACATCATCAGACCACTAAAAAGTCAATGAGTGTTCACCAATCTCTATGACACAGGTTGGCATTTTGCTTGTTTAGTGGAATTTGCCAATTTTGGAAAATACACTACCTGGAAAAACTATTGGGCATACATTTAGCCCATGCTGAAGAGCTCTACAGAATGAGGCTGAATTTAAGCACATTTTAAAATGCTCTCCTGGTACCTCTAGCATCTGTAAAAAAAGTAAATCACAAAAATACAGAAAGAGCAATAGCTGTTAGCAAATGTTACCCAAATGTTTGAAATCAGACATATGCTTAACGTCACCTACTAGCAAATGTTGTCCAAATGTTTAAAATGGAGCATATGCCTAACATCACTGCTACACTGCTGCAGGTGTGTTCAGATTATAAGTTTTTATACACTACACTATAATGTCCATGGATGATTAGGAGGACAGATATCTGTGCACCTTACAGTATTCACATTTGTGGGTTTGCAGATAAACTGTTCACTGCTTGTTCCTCACAGCCTTGATCTACCAAAGTGTTTGGAGATACTGAGAAACGAAAGGCAGTGAATAATCCCACCCAACCATAGGCCACTGCTGTGTTGAAAGGCCTTTCTGGTTCAGGGCTATAAATAGCAGTAACGAGGCGAGTACAAGGCATCCAGATTTCTGTCATTAAAACCTGCCATCACTCTTTTTGAAACAGTGCCTGTCAGAGCTCATCAGTGTCCTGGCTAGCACTTCTCTGACTGCTTAGAAGCCTTGTATTGGAACAGTTACTTGCTGAAAATGTGCCTTTGCTGAAATCAAAAATAGCAGCAGATCTAATGCAGCACGAGCTGCTTCAATCAATGTTCCTTGGCTGCTGGGATGAATTTCTAGATAAGGATGGCAGACAGAGCACAGGTACAAGCCCTGCCAAAGAATCGTGGATAGGCTGATGTTCAGAGCTTCACTTCACCTGGAGAGAAAAGAACTCCTTCTTTGAGAGATTTACTGCCCAGAGCAAAACACATCTTTCTAGGCCACTGAACATTTAATTACTTATACAGTGTGAATCAATGGTAGCAGGAGAAAGTGTCCCTTGAATGAATTCCCAGTAGAAATCCAATGGGGCAAGGATTCAAACCTTTCTCCCATGCCCTGAAAGAATGCCCTGCTGAGTTACTATACTGGTTTAGGGATCAGAGATAGGTTTGCCTCCTGTTTCTGGCTAAGAAAGTAAAAATAATAATATGAGTGTTAAGATTAACACATGCAGCCCCTTTGTTGCAGAATGATAGGGCAGGAGTGTGGGAAAAAAGAAAATAAAAAGGATCATTTCTCTGTGTATCTGACCTCTTGAAGAATGTGGAAGTAACGGGAAGAATGGAGAAGAACTGCTTGCAAAGCAGAAGCAGATGTTGTCCTGGGCAGAGCAATTAAACTGTAATTTTGCAACCACACCAGGAGAAGCGAGAGCACATGCAATGCTACCTGTGCTTTGAGGGAAGGAGTTGAAGGCCTGAAACACCAGAGCTCCTTCTCCAGAGAAACCAGATGCTCTCTCAAAACAGGTAGGGGAAGAAGAATTAGGGTGTAGTTTTCCTTTTCTCTTCTGTTCCTTGCTTGACAGAAGCAAACAAAAGCCTCTGAAGGAGTCACGAGACAGTTCTGTTCCTACTGGATCTGGCTGACCTAAGAAAGCATACTGAAAGCATGGATCATTCAATCCATGAGGTGTGAAGTTTAGTGGGATGGGGGGCAGGGTCAGCCTCCCACCAGCTGCTGTGCAGCACCAGTGCCTCCCTTACAGCCAGATCTGCTATAACAAAACCTACAACCCCTGTCTCTTTGGAGGATGCTCTACATTTCTAAATCACACAAGACTTCAGTCTAACTTGAAAAATGTTCAGTGAAGGCAAATAATAACCTCCAAAAACATATGAGTGCAAACATACAGTGAGCCAAGCTGCCTATGCAGAACATAGCAAAACCTAAAATAATATTTAAAAGCATGCCTGAGCGAAACCTGGTCGGGGCCTTTCCCTTCACAAAATGCGGGCAGTAACGACCATTTAAGCGAGAAGTAACCAACGCGTGGTGTTGATTAGGCAGGACAAAGGAGCGAATCCCGAGCTGCTGTGCTCCGCGGGGCTGCCGAGCAGTGCAGCGGCGCGCCCGGGGCAGCAGCGCTCCGCCGGCCAGCAGCTGGACCCGCTGTCGCGCCGCTCTCCCGAGCCAGCGCCGCGGAGCATCCCGTGGCCAAGGCAGCACCAGCTCAGGAATGCCGCGCTCCCGACGCTCTGTTTTCCCAGTTGTCAGCTCTGTTTATAAATTGCCCACTTATAGCAAATCCAGCACCTGCTATGGACACCTCAAGCTGCCAAGTGCTGGAGCGCATCTCGAAAGAAGCCGTTCCGTGCTTCGGTCCGTTGTGCTCAACTCTTTGGTTAAAGCAGCTTCCCGGCATTTCTGAGGGCAAGCTGTTTTGAGCAAACCTCTGGAACTGCTTTTGGGTACACCTAAGATGTACAGCATTCCCTTTAAGAACAAAATAGCAGATCCACTGGGCCTTACCCTCTATCAGCACAGTATGTTTATCCTTTAGAGCACTTCAAGATGAATTTGGACTGATAATTCAGAAAAAAAGCCCAAAATGATAGTAATCTAAAAATTGAATCTTTTATTGTTTTGTTTTATTGTTTTGCACTGATTTGCAATTTTGATATTACTGGAGTATGGTAGTTATTCATTAATAACTCCCAGGTGGAAAATATCAGATGCTTGGATTTGTTCAAACTTGATCACCACTTCCTGTAACCAACCTCCCTCAGCCTAAAGGTGTTCAAATAGCAAAAAGTTAACACTTGGTTACACACAATAGAAAATGCAAAAGTCTTGTGCCAGACTCATTTCTGGGCTGGCCCAAGCATAGCCCAAAACACAGCTGGGTCTGATAACAACCCAGCTACTGCTGGAAAAGCAAAGCAACCCCAAGGAAAAGTCCCAGTCTGTGGAGACTGAGATTCCAGAGCTGCTAATAACCAGCTAAGAGGAAAGGGCTGGAACTGACACATCTTCAGCTGAAGAAGGACTTCTGGAAGTCTGCACAATGCAAGGTGTGCTGGGTTTAGGAATTTTTTCCTTCTCCCCTATGATCAGATACAGCTCAAAATCTGTGACTTTCAGGCATAGTAAAATCAGCCCATTTTTCAGTCTGGTCTTTTGAGGAGGCTTCAGATGTACAAGGAGTGATTAGGCTGAGAGATAAATGACTTTTGGGGGGTGGTTGTTTTTCACTAGGGTTAGTGACTTGCTTCTGCATTTCTTGCATTTAATGGAGTATAAATGGAGTAACCTGAAGCTGCCACTGTATGACATAGGCTTTCCTTATGCAAGGAAATTCATATAGAAGTGAGTGTAATGTGGCCTTGAATGCCTTGAGTGTATAGATTTCTGATTCTCTCTGGGCTGTTCATCTCATTTGTGCCAGAGCAAAATTGGCCCGAAATGCTCTTCTTGAACAATAGTAGCCTTTTACCCAGGTCAGGCTGATGCCACAACTCACAGTGACCTTGGCCTACAAGCCCTGTGGGGCTGCCTTGCAGCTGGACCACGCTCACTCAGGAAGGGTCCTTGCACCATGAGCAAGGTGGTCCTGGTGATCTGCATTCAGGGAAGCTGACACTCAGTGATGCTGAAGACCAGCAGTCTAGAAACACTTCATTAATCTGTGAAGCTCACTGCCCCAAGATAAAAGGAGGTCAAGTGCTCAAGAGGACTCCAAATGGATTAGCTTTTGTACTGCTTCTACAAGCTTCTAATTGTATTTGACATTCACAGATGACAGCAGAGAAACCTTCACATTACAAGGCATTATCCACTCTTTCCTGTAGTTAAAGAGAAAAAGACAAAAAATTTGTCCAAACAATTTCTCAGGGGCACCTGACAAGGCCCAATAAAAGAGAAACTGTCTACCAGAGAGACACCCCTGCTGCATGACCCCTCCCAAATGCCTCCCCAGTGCCTCCTGACTTGCCAAGAGCTAAGCACAGGGGCAGGGAACACCACTGCATCCAGCAGTGAGTCCTCCTGTACTTGGCTGGCCCAGGAGGTGATGACTGTGCAAACTACCAGCACAGTGTGCAAGCAGAGGGTTAGTGGGACCAGGATTAGAGCAGTATGAGTGACTGGCATGCCCAGCCATGGCAACCACGGGTGCGTGCACCTCATGGGAGTGGTGGCAGTGTCCTGGGCCCATGACAGGGGAAGGCAGGGAGCCAGGAGCTGCCTCCTGACTCAGGGCATGTCTACCTTGCTGCAGCCCCAGGCTCGGGCACGTACCTCAGAGAAAGCTTTTTTATTTCAAAACACTGGTAAAATCATTTGAAATACATTGGAGAGGACTGGGTTATTTTTGTTTCCCTCTACAATCAAATGGAGCTGTAGATGTTATGGGGACAATATGCATAAAAACCCAATATTTTTCAGATTTCCTGGGTATTAAAACACTGAAATAATATCATTTTAAGCATATGATCCAGACCTTAACACACAGTTTTGAAGTGTTTTTCTTTCCTCTATTTATTATGCAGAAGAAATATAAAAATTAATTCAGATATTTGAAATACACTTTAGACCTTTGATGCTCTAAATTGATGGATGTCTAATTTTATTCCAGTCAATCTGAGAGAAAGCTTTACACTGAGCACTTTGCATCCAAATTTAGGGTTACTCATTCTTGTGGTTATGTTTTCAAGCTTTTTTAAAAATACCATAGAAGTATGAACTTAGTGGCAGACAACTCTTTCACACCACAAATCTGCTTTCCATACTTCAAAAATCATTTATAAGCACTTAAAGAAGTTTGCAATTGTATTATTTCCCTGAACAGAGATTGGTAGTAAAAAGAGATTATGCAGATCTAAGTTCACCTTTTGCTACCAAATATAGGAAAAGGGAACATCTGAAGCCTAAGAACAGCTAAGAATAATTGTCAGTAAAGAGATGGAAGTAAAAAGATAGGAAGCACAGTGCAGCTTTAGGCAACTATCAGACTGAAAAAGGAAGCCATAAACTTCCTACTGAACTTTTTACTTCATCAGCAGTGCTTAGGTTCCCTACTCTACTTACACTGCCCTTCCCTTCCTTTCCCTTCCCTNGAAATCCTGAAGTACTCAACACTCAACAACAGAGTGCTGTTAAATTCCAGGTGGACCCCATCAGTGAAATAGTTTGGGAAATGCTGGGTGAGCATTACTGGCACAGGTAGAGTCTTCACCAGAGCTTAGAAACCTGGCTGTTGGTGAGCTGTGTCCAGCAGGCATCCAGTGAAGGGGCAAACAACTGTTGCAGACTTGCACATTTTCAAGATCAAATGCTTCCAGTGCGTTTAGATATTTGAGAGGACACAGTGTTGCTTGTCACATTGGACTGACGTGACAGATACCTGCACTCATGCCACACAGCTTGTGCAGGCATGCAGTCCTCCAAAGAAGCTGCAGCTCTTGGCTCCAATCAACAGTACGTGCATCTTAACACATTACTTTTGTTTAGGATCTTGGCTGAGAGCCCAGCCTTTGGGTCACCGAGTGGATATTGCACAGAGGATATTTTCCTGTATTTGGTAACACCAGTTTTTCTCATAAACGTATCAGGAGTGCTAAGTGCACATTTCATTTTTCATATTCCATATTTTCATATGTGCATCTCAGCATTAGGCATGCAATGGCAGATCACCTATGAACGCTGACTTGCAATGGCTTCCCTGATCTCTACTCTTTCTTCAGTTCCAGTTGCAAGGAATTTGCTGATCAGTATGCCCCTAATATGTACCTCCACTCAGTAGAGAAGTTTCTGTGCCTTTCAATGGCATTCTGTGTCATTAGGGTGACCCTGCTTGAGCAGGGAGGTTGGATCAAATGATCCACAGTATTTCCTCCCACTCTTACCCATTCTGTGAGTCTCTGATTGGTCACACTCTGTTGCTGACTGTGTTCCAGACTCTGCTTTGGAGTGGGTAGCCCTGCTCCTCAAACCTCCCCTGGATTTTGTCTGACATTTTATCTGCAATAACTAATACACTTTGACATTCTTTTCCCTTCCTACAACCCAGTTTCATGCTGTGTGATATTTCCTCCTCCAGTCTATACAGGAATACAGCATCTAATAACACACTTGAATTCAACTTTCCTTGAAAGCAACAAGGGAAGAATTAGGCCTGAGCTTCTGACACAGAAGATACCATGAGTAATACACAACACACATCAAAGAGCTGCACAAATGGTTCCCATGCAACTAAATGCCTCCTTTTTAACAAATTAGGAGAATTAGCATTGTAGCACATGTAAAGACAGAAGTCTTCAGAAGCTTCCCCTTAGTGCAGTGGTCAGCTTGAAGACTGAAAGAAACATCACAAGAAAATTAGCAGACTTAGCTATGTTCCCACTGCCTGAGATCAGGGCAAAGTGGGTGAGATCAAGTGCTTTATTACAGGCTAAATCCTGCTGTATTAATTCACCTTTCACAGAGTTTAGTCATGGGATGCAGCTCAAGAAACCTAAGCTCTCCTCAGAGTGAACTTGCCCTGGAGCTGGCTGGGTCACCTCACCCCCTTCAGCTTCTCAGACTTTGGTTTCACCATCACTGAAACAAAGTTTTCTTGTGGCGCTTCAAGATCAGCAGCCGAGAAAAGGTATTTTGCTATTATTTAAGTAAAAGCCTGTATGACTTTGTGAGAGCTATGCAAAAATCAAGAGAAGATGAGTACCTTCCCTGAAATGCCAAACAAAGGACAGGAATCTCTCCGAGGCAGGGAAATACTGTTGCCACCCTGCAGCAGGCGGGCAGCTGACCACAGGCTACCACTGCTGCTCTCTGCTCACCAGCACCCCACAGCACCTTCACACTGACACACAAACCTAAAACCCTCTGGACACCTGCCCTGCCAGCAGCACCCTGCTACAAAGCCACACTGCTTCACAGCTGACCTTGGTGGAGATACATAGAATAAGATGACAAGCACTGGCACTGGGGTTCCACTCCAAAGAGCGTTTGGCTATGCAAAATGATGAGTCCAGAGGGAATCGTCAGCCATGGTAAGTGTGCCACAGAAGGACATGGAAAAGGGGAGGTCAGGTAATCCATCTGAAGCAGCCAGTGAGAGGAGAAGTGGAATCTCCCATGTAAGCAGCCTATAGCTGGCTATAGCATCTTGGCAGTGGAGTGAAATTGAAAAACAGAGAAAGTCAAAGATCAGGATTTCAGATGGAAGACAGTACTTCCCAGCAGACAACATAGTCTAGAAATAATGCTCCTCAGCTCTTTCCCCTGCAGACTCACAGGTAGGCAGCATGCTGACCTTCATGGGTTTTGTTTTGGGTGACTGTTTGTCCCTTGGGAAGAGCCTGGGCCAAGTATGGGCTAATAAGTGCACTAAAACTGTCTATGCACTGAAAGCACTTCCTGCAACACCCAAGAGCTTCTTGCAAATCTAGCTTCCTGTTAGCTTGGGTACACTTGACCGCAATCTTGTGTAGTACTTACACAGATTTCCTGGGGCAGCTAAGCACCACAAATGGTTTGTGAATAGGGAAGAGTTAAATAGAACTTTTTTCCTCCCCTCTTTTTCCTCCCTCTTCATCTTTCTGGCTACTCACAAGTGATCAGGAGGTCTTCTTCTAGAAGTGAGGTTATACAGTTAAGTCTTCCACAGAGCTCCACAGAGAAAATGCTATCACTATAGTATTGCTTTTAGTGAGTCCTAGCTACTGACTTGTGGGAAAAGGAAAATAGTGCTATGTCCCACAGCATACTAAGCAAAACATATTTCATTTTGGAGTAGACTACTATAAAAGCAAATACTAAAAATTGCTATATGAAAACCTCAAGGTATTCACCAAAACATTTTTTGATCTTATTTCTTTAAATGAAAATGGTGGTGTTTTTCTTCCTTTTATATATATATAGAGAGGATACTTGTTTCCCAGGATACCTTCCTGGGAGTAAGGCTTTGGGATGCGGGTAGAATTTAAAATTAGGCTTATTTATTTATTTATTCTGGCTAGATACATGACTGGCACTTGATTCCATTGTTTCTTCTGACAGTAAGTAATCAACATTTTTCTTGCTCATACAGCACTTCATTCTTCATTTGGCAATAGTTTAAACATATCAGTATTAGCAATTGTAACCATACACTAAAATAAACCCACCGATGTGCAAGATACCTCCTAGTCTTTTAATTTCAATTAAAGTCTAGGTAGAAACTCTTCCAGAAGGAAACATAACCACAAGCAAACTATTTTAATGCTGTGAGGACTAACACTCAGACAAAGCTAAACACAGCTCACTGTAAATTACAGAGCAGACTCTCCAAGAGTATGAAGGGATATAAGCAGACTAAATTTTCACTAGAAAAAATGACAAAAAAAACACGTGACAGAAAGTCATCTGTCTAAAGGTGAAATGAAGACCCAAGGTAAAGTTACTATGACTACAGTTGTGAATATTATCAGCAGTACCTTCTGTTTAATGCCCATCCCTGCAGACAGATTTCCAGTGTGCAAGCACAGAGGATGGCAAATGCTCTTGCAGAAAAGTCTGCCATAAAAGACTAGAAAAAGTGGAGGAGTGAGGAGAAGTCCACTTGCAAGTTGTCTAACAGTAGGCAGGGCTGTGATAGATCTGTAGGTTTACTGAGGTCAAACAGGAGAGAAAGCAGACCCTGTAGGGCCACTACTCTGTGTTTATATAAACAGCTACTCCCGTGTCCCAACCTCTGGGGCCAAGAAGATATTCTTGTTCAAGGTCACAAGGAAAACAGAAGATGTAAATAGAGCCTGGCAGTTTTTGAAGGAGAAAGGCCCTAATTACATGGAGACAGACAGACAGCCTGCCTGTGGAAAGCTCGCTCTGCTAACTAAGCATGGTGTAAACTGGGTACCTCCTGAGGAGTGTTCCCACTTGGTATTCACATACAAGGTAGATAATCAAAGCAAAATCCCCTGGATTTCATTAACAGATATTGTTACTGAAGTGAAACTGATTTCCTGGATTCTTTTCAATAAAGCTACCAAAAATAGTCTCATTCCACTGCCAAAAAAATCAACGCAGTCCAAATTCCCATGAAGAGAATCACTGTGTGTTTTTTACTTTGTATAATTACTCACCAAATTAATGCCATGTACCTCACTTGGAGTCCAGGAGCCACTACTATCATCCATAAAAAGAAGGCTGTGTAGTACACTGTGTGTCTGTTGAAAGAAGAATGCTTATAATAATAAGGTATTTGAGGCAATGTTGTACCATTAGGGTCATTAGATGGATCAAATAGAAAATACACTGTTCTTTAAAAAAAAAAGTATTTGTCAATGTCTTTATATTAAGACTAAATAAGGTTAACAGAAGTATGTATAGAAGTCTGGGAGTCTGAGGGCCAAATCTTGTGAGGTGTCTCATCTTTCTCAGACAATTAGGCATTTTTTAGTCTCCTTAACCAGCCTTGGTGAATAGAATAATAACTGAATAATTGAATAACTCACAATATTGGGTCAAAAAGATACACTAATTATCTTTAACACTTCACCAGAAAGAAAAAAACCCAAATAAATAATTGTTTCTTTGGTGTTCCTACCTGATCTAGGCCTTCAATCTACAGCTATGAGACACCACTCATTAACTGAGAATGACTATTTCTAGTTGAATTTCAGTAAAAGTAACCTTTGGGGTACTCTGGATGAACCCAGATGGCTCTTAAGAACTGCTTTAAAAATGAGTACTTTTGACTAAGCTTGTATGTTCATCTCTGGCAACTGTAGAAGTTTGTTTGTGTGACAGGCTGTGCTATTAGCATTCAATTTTGGTATCTTTTATGAGTTTTGTGTGAGGCTCTGATCTGTGCCTGCCTTTGAAATTGGACAGAATCAATATTGTTTCATTTGTGATTTGGTTCATTTTGTGGGCAAGATACACAAGAAACTCTCATCCTTAAAAGTATTTCCCTGCAACACAACATTGTCATTGTGACAGGGAACAGGAAATGCTGTGAAAATTAGAGATGGTTCAAGTCAGAAGAATGTTAATTATGTAGTGGGAAATTTGCTGAAGCAATGCTTTTCAACCTTGTTCTGTTTGGAAGGCCCCAAAAATCTGCAAGTGCAAGTAAACCACTTTTCAGAAAAAGAAATTTTCTTGCTAATGTATTTGCACTTGGGTTTTCTTTCATGCTTCAGAAGAGAAGCTTCTAAGCTACAACACTGGTGTAGAGATTCCTGCTTCAGAAACTGGGATATGCCACAGGTTCTTTATGATGCCCTGTGTTGAGAACCTCAGTTACCAGGATTTTAACCATAGAAAAGGTATTTCATTCAGCAACAGCATGCTCAAGCAGCCTCTCAGTTTGAGCTGTTGCAAAGAAAAGCCATACTAGTGTCTTCTGACAATTGTTGTGATTTTTCTTGGCTAATTGCTAACCAGCTTTAATAATACTTAATTTGATACTTCCTGTCATCATAGATTACCTATTTCCAACACAATAATTCTTAATTCTCAGTGTTAACTAGCAAGGGGTCTGATATTCAATGGTTACAAAGCTATGACCTTGCTGAATAGCATTGTATAATTTGATCATACTTACTAAACAATTTATAACTTAGAATATTTATTTGTTCATTTCTAAAATACAAGGGGAAATAATGTCAGTTTCGATATCCTTTCTTTCCTCCAACTTTATCTAGTAAAGGTTACATTTACATTTCATCCCTCTGCATATCTGAAAACAAAGCTATAAATTCTCTGAGAAATATGCAACATACATAATAATCAAAGTATCACCTATGTACAACCATTCCGTAATTAAAGAAGAGCCTTGATCCGTTCACAGCTTTGCTTCTTTGTGTTTACAGAAATAGACTTCCAGGATAATTTTCTCATATTTTGGAAGGATTTTAGGCTCCAATATTATTTCTTATTCAAGTACATTGTAGGCATTCTTCTTTCATAAAGAGTCAGTAAAGATCTATTTCTTGCATACAGATGTCCTGCTCCTCTTAGCTTTGGGAAATTGTGATACCTTCCCATGATGAATCATAAAAAAAGATTCTTGCTAGATTGAATTTCAACAGTAACAGCCTATAGTCTTCATCATAAGTAATCAATCTTGGCTATAAAAATACTTGGTTATTTTTGGTTAATGAGAACTTTTGAATTTACACTTCAACACATTTTTTTCTCTTTTTCCTGTGTCTCCATGTTCATACCATATTTCACTTCTGGTTGTATCAACAAGGCTTAGAGAAACTGAAAGGAAACCAGCAGGAAGGCTTATAGTTTACAGGTACTTTGTTGTATAAAAATACTTACATGGATCTTAACAAAAGTTTAAACACCCGATGTGTATGAGAGACAAGGGCATATTTTTTGATTGTCAAAAATCTGCATCTACTAAAGCAGGCATTAGACATGGTTTGGAAATACAATTTGATTGTTTATTGGCATTTTCAATGGAAAACAGTACTTCCAATTTAACTTCTTACTAACAGCCTTAAACTTGTGATCTGATTCTTTTTGTGTGCAAGATATAGAAAAAACTCATCCTTTGAAGTATCTCTCCAAAGTGTGGGCAAACAACAGCCTGAATTTTGTAAACATATGTTTGTAGTTATAGCACATGGTTTCAAACCATGTAGAAATAATTTGTGTACACTCACAAAAGATAAGGCTCAGACCTTTCATCTGCCTGCTTTCTGTATCCGGTCGCGTATTTTTGCTTTCCTGTCATGGCATTTTATTGCCTCAAAATGACCTTTATCTGTGCTCTAATTTCTCCTCCTTTTCTTTTTCCCCTAAGTCCTGGCTATGTTCTGGGTGGCTGAGGGCACTGAAGGCCCTGAGGTAACTGCTTGTCTAAGGATGAACTGCAGAACACAGCACAGGCACGCAATGCTGCAGCTCAGCGCAAGCCTCTGCTTTGTAAGGCTCTCCCATCCTCCTGTGACCAGGGCACAGGATAATAATAACAGTGTGTGCTATTCCCTTACTACCTCTTTGCCTCTGGAGCAACACCTGGATGTATAGTTATGCACATTTTGAGTTAAATTTTTCAGTGTTCACATCCACAAGCCTGCAAGAATAGAATCTGAGGTGCAACCCTGTAATAGATATTCTCAAATGTGCTCCCAGATACTTTTTTCAGTGTACATATTGAAATGCAAGCGCTAGGGTTTTACTTCAGCTGAAAGATTAATGATACTTAACCATGCACGTACATCAGGTAACCTAAAATCCAGGGAAGTGCCTCAGTTCCTTTGAAAGTGATTCTGTCCCTTGGCTCATGGCTGTGGAACATGGGTCACGTTAAACTCTGCAGGTTTATGTAGTAAGCTCTTTATAAGTAACTGCAACATGACATGTTTCATGGCCAGCTGAAGAGGCATTCCAGCATAGATATCACCATCATATTCATGAGTGCCAGAGCATTTAGTTTATTCCATCACCATAAGGCAGGGATAAAATTTTTTTAAGCTGCATTTTGGAAAATACATCTTGGTGAAAAACCTGAACCTTATATTCTCTTTTTGAGTCCAGGAAAGTATATTTAACCTTGAAAGAATTCATTACTATAAAAACCTTCTATTTATATTAAACACCACTGCCTTCTCCCATGTCCATTGTCCACATATTACTTTATGTTTTCAAAAGGAAAAATCTTCCTCTGCCTTTAATGTAATGCCACAGGAATATGTTTTCCCATTAATTCCAAAGCAAGTTTTATTCCAAACTCTGTAATGAAGACAGATATTCCCTAGTCTCTGCCCCTGTTAAGCATCTGGTATATTACAGATGAGAAGAGCCAAAGCTCTAACACTAGAGTTCAGACAAGGCACCCCATGCTGCATAACAGTCTAATTTTATATGAACTGTAAATTATTTTTCCGAGACATAAGGCTTTCTTGTGTATCAAGCAGCCTGAAAAAAAGAATTAATAAGATTTCTTGGAGGGAAGGGAAGGAAGAAACCTTTCTCTGATCACTTTGTTTTTTTCTAGACATGAAGATAATTATCCCCCCAGTTTGTGCAATGAGAAATAAGTTGAGAATATATGCATTAAGCCTGACATTTTCCTTGTTATGCCAAAAGGCCATAGAGGGTTTTACAGAAAATAAACTGCTTAGTTTAGACTCTAAATTTTTGATAAAGCTATTTCAAATTTCATAGAACTACTATATTATTGTGGTGGAAGCAGCTATGAGGCTCCCTCATCCAAGCAGTATACCACAGATTATATATGACAATAGCACTAATTCCATACAGTGCTACTGCTGCAATCCTTTCCTGCCCTGGAATTCTCTTGGCCTCCCATTTGGAAACACGAACTTTTCCCATGATCGTTCCTTAGACAGCCAGTGCTATGAGATTACTACCACAATCTACCCAAGAACTGAAATAGAAATTATTCTTACTGATCTAATTATTCTAACCCAATACAGCCTGCAAAATGACCATTATCTTTTATTTTCAGACATGGTCAACCATCACTGACTTTTGTCTAACAGTTTACTTAATTGACTACCTCTGTATGAAGAAAACTAATAATAAATAAAATTCTTCCATGAAATGTTTTAATTTATTTTCTTCTTCTTCTAATTACAAGTGTTAAGAGAGCATATTTCCATGGACTCCAAAAATCACAGAGTTTTAAATTATAAAAACAAGTGTAATCAAAAGTAAACTTACTGCTCCACTGTCAATAACATTCCATTTTCTTTTAGAGTAATAGGATGCTACAGACATGTTTTGAACTAAGCTTTTCTAAGTAAGTAGTATTGAGTGAGTCATGTGAGCAGAGGGTAATATATCGAATCACTTGATCACCCCTTTACAGTGAAGAAAGTATCATATGTAGACATCTTCATTCTTGGGTGTTCTTAAAAGCATGTTTTCCCTGCATTTTACACTCTGTAAGAGACAGCACCCAGCTAATGAGTGTTTGCATAGGTCACATTGATTTCAGTAGTCTTTAAAACTGTTCTTATTTTACATATTGTAGACTGAAGGCATGCATAATTTTTAACAATTTCTTTTATTGTTTAAATCAGTTCAGTTTGTCTAAACACAAGATGCTTCTTTACATTATTTGCAAGATAAATATTTCTCTAAGGGATGCTACAATGCTTATTCCCTTCAGATCTTGGAATTTTGATCTCCAAAATGGCCTTGGTAGAACTTTTCTTATGTTACAGGTTGTTAAAATATGTGAATGTATTGCATTTGAAAGACTACAGAAATTTTGTGTGACTATTCTGCCTTTACAAAATCTGCAATTTCCAGCTCTGTATGCATGCAGCAGTGTATCCGTTTGATCATGATTCATCTCCTCTCTCTTTCTCAGCTGCTAATTCCTTGCCAAGTTTCACTGCTGGGTGCTTTGTAGTGTATAAAGATTTGAAATCAGTACGAAGTTGGCAACAATTTGAGAAATAAGTTAAAAGAGCCCAGTGCATTATTTATTTTTAAAGTGCTGGACAGTTTTCTTTCTCAAGTTAGTAGCATAAATCACCCCTTTTAAGTCTTGGGCTAGGCCTCTTTCAGTTGATGTTTCACAACATCTGTTTCACAATGCTGAGGCAACAGACCAACCAGTCTGCCTTGGCAACAGGCAATGCTCTCCATTTATATTTCTTTTTAAATTTCACTGTAAAATTAGGCAGGAGGGGTTGCTGCAAAAAGAAATTTTAATATCATTGCCTTAAGTTAGAGATGAGACTTATGCTTATCTCCACTTAAAATTGCAAGAACTTCACATGAGGTGTAATTGATAAATCTTGATGAAACTTCAGGTGTCTCAAGCTTCTTCTCAGCAAGTACATGGGATGGCTTGTGGGAGGCAGATGGGAGAGCTGAGGAGATGAACCTGAGTTTGGGTGCCTGGGAAGCCCCAGTGAAGGGGAGGTGCTGCTGGACAGCACATATTCTCTGGCTGTTGTTACTGGCTTGCCAAGTTGCTGCCTTTGTCTCTTGGCCTCCTAG
>VZRX01017409.1:116193-130601 GCA_013398075.1 Notiomystis cincta
TTGGCCTCCTAGTTCAAAAGCATCGTGCTTTGCTGCCATGCAGGTGTCACAGGCCTGCAGTGGGACACATTTGTAATTTATCTTTACATTTATGACAATGTGACATAAAAAGGCCCTGTCCACCCTCTGCAGTGAGCTGCTCTGGCCCTTGGAATCCCCCCACCGCTACAAGCAGACGATTTGCTGTTACTCCAAAGCACACAGGTACAGTGACTTCTTTGTCTGATGACAATAAACTGGATCACTTTCTCATTCTTTTAACTTACAGAAGGAAATATTGGAAGTCACAAATATGAATGGGCTGACAGTCATCTGTATTGCCTTCTCCAAGGTCTTTGATGTTGCAGTCTCAGAAAACTTAGTTGTTTTGTGTATTGTGTCTTGAAATCAGGAACACTTTGATCTACTTTTAAATGCATGTAGTCATGGCCTTTATTTACACAGTTCAGATATTAGGGAATGACACTTTTCATCATAAAGTCTGTACCACTAGTCTTTTAAAACTCTGCACATAGGTCCTTACATATAAAATGCAAGCAGACCCCTGTTTCTTACCTTTATTAACTGGTTATTGTGGTTGGGTAGAAGGAGGCTAAGCAGTAGTTGGACAGAAATGATGGTCATGTCTCAGTGTCCCACTGCTGCATTGTAGGGCAGACTGGCCTGTGTCCAGCCCTCCTGTCAGTATGTGTTGACTCATTTTTCATCAGAGGAGAGGGATCTGTTTTATTATCAGGCTACATGCCACCACATCCTGCTCACAGCTGTTTTCAAAACCCACCCATCAGAATTTCCCTGCTGTGGCAGCTACAACCAGGCATGGAACACAGTCCCTCCCTAGAAAACAGACCAAGGTAGGGGGAGGAAAAGTACGCAGAGGAAAATCCCAGGTGCTCCAAGCCTCATCCCACCAGCTTTTCTACGGAGCTCTGCCAGGACTTGGCCATGCCAGGACCTCCCACAGTTGGTATCCTTCAAGTATGTGCCATGGGCACCTGTGAGGTTTGCATTGGGAAGAGTCACTGCAGAGCATGAAGAGGGCTGTAGGCTCTGCCAGTGTCCTGACAGGAGGAGACATTACCAGGGCAGGGACAGCAGGGCATTTTGAGCTCAAGCTGCCAGGCTCAGAAGTTTGATAATGTCTTGAACAGATCTGCTTCCAATGGAGAGTCATGTTTAATGGTAATCCAGCAGGGACAAAGAGACAGCCCAGATCAGAGTGCAGGATTTGAGTGTGACACCACTTGTGGTCCAGAAAACTATAAACAGAGAAGATATGTATTCTCCAGCTCCAGTCTTTGGAGGTTTATGCTCCCAAAACATTCTGAGTTTCAGGTGGTGAAAAAAAAAATCCCTGTCTATAAAAACCCACAAACTAAAGTAAAAGAAACTAATAAGAAAAATGTTTATTTAATTTAAAATGAGGCAAGGAAAGAGTTTTCCTCATACAGCAACACTGTAGGAAATGTTAAATGTGAACAGGTAGAAATCCATGCACAGTTTTCTTTGCAGCAAATTTATCCACATGTATATCTTAATTTCCTGTACTGTATTCTTCTTTAAATATACATTGGCACAAAACCTGCACATCATTTTACCCTTCTGAAAGTATTTTAAAACAGCTTTCAGAATTTCCAACAAAAGTAAGATTATTGAACTTGAAACTTCATTTAATTTATTGCATATAATTTTTCTTGCTTTATCAAGTCATGTCAGATGCATGAGCTGACTGTCTGACAGCTGTTCTTCATTTGAAGGTACTGCAAGCAGGTGTACAAAAGGATAACATATGAGTTTTACAGCAACAATGATTAGCAGGAGTCCTGACTTTGCATCTTAGAATAAGTGTCCTAATATGTATCTGTTGCTCTGTATTTAATTTTGTTTTTCAGCACAAGTAAAAGGCTGGTAAAAAATCCCCCAGAACTTTAAATACAACTTCTTATAATTTTGTTACTTTTGTATATCTGATGTGATGATTTCTAGGGCTGTAAGATGACCACGGTGAATTTGTGTTCAACAAGAACTCTTAATATACTCACGTTTACATAGTCTGCTTCTGATTTTGTCTTGATGTAAACATATTTCTCATAGCAAGATACTGTTCTGTGAATAAGCTTAACAGGAGACACTGAATAAATACCATTAACTTCCACTCTATGCAAAATAACTTTGATAGCTCAATAAATGTCCACCCTAATTCTGCTTTAGTGTTACTTCAGCCACTATTTATCATCAGATGTTCTGGGAAAACTCAGCAGTATAAAAGATTATTCATAGTTATACAACAATATATAGAGATATGTGAAACCTAATATATTTTAGATATCCCCAAAGAAAGGCCATAAACATAAGCACTTCATTGTTTTAAAAATATAATATTTCTACCCAAAGTTTACCACTGTGGTCAGAGCAAAAACTATATGCCAAACACTGTTTGAGATGTGATTAAATTTTATGTAGCAAAATTGCTTCCTTAACAACTTCTGCCTTGTTCTAATTAGAAGTAATGCTAATTAAACTATTTAATATATGAAAATGATAGCTTCAGATGAGCTATTCCCTCCATAGCATATAACATGGATATTTGTACTTCTCTTGGTTTGTCTTTTTCCCTGAACAAAATATATAACTGTCTTCTTAGTTCTAATTAGGCACTGATTATAAAATGAAACCGTGGTACCTTTCCCATAACCACATCCTTCTTGCAAGTTAGAAGTACTGGCCAAAAAGGTTAGACAAAGGAAAAGGTTACAGATTATAATGACCATGCTGATCTGCAATTTTCTCTCTTTTATTGCAAAGGGAAAGAAGAACACCAAGATCTAAAAAAAGGCTAAGTATCATTTGTAACAGGAACTCAGTTTCTTATTCATCTGTAAAACTGGGTTAATGACGGTGACCAATTAATAAAATGCTTCTGCACACAAGACCTGGCTAATATAAAAACCCAATTAATCCCTCATCTACCGTAACAGACAGCGTACCATAGAAAATCGAGTGTTTCCACTTTTCTGAGATGAAGAACTTTCCCATCTCAGTAATTCTGCAAGACCTTGTCCATTCTCATGATGGTGGGTTAGGTGGGTGGGTTTTTTTCAGGTACTACAGATCAATTTAAATGCAAGATCTGTTGCATTCACACCAGGACTATTGAAGTGTTGTTTGGAAGGGCTCTCCTGAAAATATGCAGTTCAACCTCCTGCTCAAAGCAAGCCTTTTGCCAGCACTAAATCAGGTCAATTGTGGGGCTGTTTAACTCAGCCTTGGAAACCTCCAAAGATGGAGGCATGATGCATCCCTCAGGTCCAGGGATAGAAGAAGAACATTTAATAGAAAAATATCCACCAGCAGACTAGTACCCGATAGCCCAGTGTTAGGACAGCCTTACTGAGAATGGGAGCTCCACTTATCTCTGCATTCTGAAGATAGATGGAAAATGAGGTGGTGTTTCAATAAAAACATGTTTATTCCTTCTCCCTCCTTGTTAAAGCAGGTGCTTCCTTACACTTTCGCTGATTTATATCCTTCTATAGCACTGTATTTTGAGTCTTAGATGGTTTACTTGTATCTGAATACAATTCTGGAATGAATTTTCTGTGGCCTGACTTTGATGGAGGAAGAGAGGCTCTAGATATTTTACAGGTGCTTCCAATATTTTTTACATGGCAAACCCTAAAAGACGAGCTGATACTGTATTTTTAAAACAAAACAAAATCCCACCTCTTTACAGTACATCCAATAAGACCTATTATTTCGTTGGGTTTTTTTTAAAGTCCAGTGTGATTACCATGAAATCACTGGTAAATCATTATGAGGTTAGGAGAAATTGGATCCTCAAAGCATATTCATGACAGGAAAACTTGGAAACCCCATGTAGTTTTGTGGCTGAAACTCTGAATTGGGCAGACACAGGTTTTTATTCCCAGCTTTCTACTTGCACCCAGTAAGCAGATAATTTCCTCTGTTCTTCATCTGCAAAACAGAGCAAATGGCAGTAACCTACTTTATAAAGTGCTTTGAGATCTATGGATGAAAAAAACTAATTGAAAGATTTGCTGATACTAAATAAAAGGTCTTATCTCTGGAAATTACTCAAGGGGGCTTTGAATCTTCATACAAGCAGATTACTCTGATTTAAATATGTTCCTTTAGAAACTGAATCAGTTAAATCATTGCAACTTCTGTGGTACAAACAAGACCAAAGAAAAAGCCTGAAGCAATAAGTACAGGGGAAAGGGAATGTATTTGTAGGTCAAGCAGTGTAAAGCAAAATTTTCTGAAGCAAGCACTTCAGTCTCAATCAGTTCTCATTAGCTTTCACCTCTTCCTGTTCTAGCTTCTGATCACACTGTGCAAATGAACGTAGCAAACAACAGCAAACAAGGCCCAGCCTTTTCACCTGAAGCTAAACCACACATTACTGTGTGCTGGAATATAAACTGTATTTGAAACTTTTAGTAGATTGTGCAGGCATGGAAGACAATTAAAAAGAACTGAGGAACAACCTGCGCCAGACATGAACTTCCTAGTGTATTTAGAAGTAAAGATGATTCATTTTGGCAGGAGTTCAAAACCTGGCAGTGGGTGGAGGGGGAGACTTAGCCTGAAGGATAGATAGTGTTGTCACTGTCATCCTTCCTCATAGTTTTGTCTGGAACAGCTTAAGAGCCTTTTCAGCAAAGCATGCTGAATCAACTTATTCTTGGCCAGCTCAGTTTGCTTTTTGCTGAGCCCAGTGCAGGCAAAGAGGAGGGTGTGACCAGTGCAGCCTCTTTATTCTGCAGACTTCCTAGCCCCTTGTCATAGTTTCTGCTACCCAGAACTAGTTAAAATTGAACATATTCATTGCCCAAGGTGTCTTGTCATAGGAGTTGTAGCTTTTGTGCATGTCCTTTAAGTGCAGAGGAGCTGTGTTATTCTCTATAATACCACCACTAGCCCCCATGTCTGACTCATATTATTAAAAAAATTATTAGAGTCTAAAAATATTCATGTGGGGTTTTTTGCTGTAACCAGAAGACAGAATAATTACCATGGAATGTAATGACCTAGATGAATTAGTTCAATCCTAGATTACTTTCTATTCATTTGTGGGGTAAGTACATTTGTTTGCAGCAAAGAGAATTAAACATTCTGCTTTAGATGAGTTGATAAGCACTCCTGTAAGAGCATTTCGATGCTTGAATCTAAGAGAAAGAGTATCTTGACTGTAGTCAAAGGCTTTTAGACTAAGAAATATTGAACATAATATCTCTGTCTTCCAAACATTACTTACTGGTCCAAAGAGAAAGGCTAAGATATGGCATGGAAGCCCTTTTTTCATTGCACAAAGAAATGGGCCCATGCCTAGTGTCCAGAGCAGATGGTCTCATCTGCTTTCATTTCCAGCTTAGGCCATGATTTGTCTGAGTGATAGTAAGTTGTTTTGCTTGTCTGTGCTTTAGGAATTGTTGTTATACAAATAAAGCATGGATATTCAGAGAATTACACTGCTAAAAGTATAGAGAAACCTAAACATTTCACCTAACAATGAATGATGTGTTTAAGGAGATCTTTGTATCACTATTAATACAACCTACTACACACTTTTCAGAGACATTAACACACAGAATTTTGATTTATCAGAAGCACCTTCTGCAACTGAACTTCTCACAGGGACAACATCCAGAGCCACTAAAGCTGGACTTCAGGAAAGAGAGGACACAGATGTTGCCTTCACTGGGCCTATGGACCAGGAATGCAGGGAGCAGGAATGGCAATAGCATCCTTACCCCATCCCTGGAGTTTAACCATCAGGGCCAGGACTGGTGCCCTGCAAAAGCTTAGCTGAGATTGAAAAGGAGAAATATAGAGATTTTGCCTCTCTAATTTTTGAGCCTCTGTATGTCCTCTTCTAGACCAAAGAATGCCAAAGTACTCACAAAATCATATGGTAAGCTTAGGCTTACTAGGAACATTTTCATTCATACTTTCCCATCTTCTGCAACAAGACTAGAATGCGAGACATCAGTGGAATTCAGACCTCTGACCTTCTGAATATTCACAATGAACATGCTTTGAAAGCATCATACACTTCAATCTCAGGACAGCTTTTTGTTGTCTTTGGTGTGGTACAATTACTAAAATCAGATGGTTGGAATGCCTTTCCATGTACCAAAACAAACACCTTCACATGGTTCTGTAACATGCATCTGCACCAAATACTCTATGGCTGTGGTTTTAAACAAATTGTTTGACATGTTTATAAAGCTTGTCTAAGTTTCAGATAAGAATCATTATTATTCCAAAAAGGAACAATTTATCTCATACTTTGTTGAGAGCAGGGGAAATACAAATATTTGCTCTTTATAGCTATGACTCTGGCTTTCTTGACATCGTCAAAATGCATTAGAATCTAACTTCTCTACTTTCAATACTTCAAAGAAAAAGGGAAGGATGGAGGGGCCAGGAGTTTATGATACAAACCTCTTTAACATGCTGTCATTAGTGACAGTTTTAGAATGAAAAATAAGAACCAAAGACAATATTAAGAAAACAACATTACATACAAAGAATTTTGTATTTATTGATGGATTAACATACATATGCACATGAGTTAGAGACATAGTCCTGTTTTATTTTAGACATAATGAGGTTGTTTTACACCATTGATATTAGGGGAAATTCTGCATTTAAAAAAGAGGGTTTTTTTAAATTTCTGCAGGCTTTTCCAATTGGCCATATTCTTCTTTCATAACTTTCTCCAGTGATACTTTTCAGATGGTCTTCAGCTCCCTTCAAACAATGGATTACTTAATATAGGAAAAAGATGATCTGTGTTGTTCTTTGATACCTAGACAGTCATGGAGTATTGTATGTACTACCCAAAATCCTTCAAAATCTGAAAGAGAAGCTTCTGGTGGACATGTAGTGTTCCACAGAACTATCAGACCATTGTGTTGAGACTGAAGAGTCCCACAACTCAAATCTGAGTTTTAAGAATCTGGGGAGATTTTTAGAAATGTGGAAAAGAAAGGGACTCTAGTCAGGGAAAAAGTAAAAAGATAGCTATGTAGTGCTCAAAGATGCAGCAAATGGCAATCTCCTCTACTAAAATTTAGTTGGCAGGATAAAAGAATAAAGATTGACCTGAACTAGAAGGGTGCTTTAATGTATGAAGAGAAAGGGACCTTTTCTTAAGGCTTAATAAGTTTAAACCTGTAGATTAATGGATATGGAAAGCTAAGCTTCTCCCATATTTAAAATAAAATGCTGCTGAAATTATGGGCAAGTGCTTCTACTGAACTAAATCCAAATAAATCTGAGTGCTCTGTGAAAAATAAGAAATATATATTGTCACAATTCATAGTAAACATGGGGAATTAGAATATAAAAAGGAATTTGAGGAAAAACTCAGAAAGTTCTGGGTTTAGGAACTTAAAAACAAAGAGAGTATTGTTTTCTTTATATAGTATCATCAGTCTACATTTTATTTTTTTCATTTGGTATCTCTCCATATGTCATATTTCACTAGAGGCTCAAAGAAGTTATTAGAAAGTGGCTGCAGTAGTTCTAACTGTAGATGGAAAGGTATGTTACCTTACCCTGTGAAGGATCCTTTGTTCTGGTTAAACAGAGCAAACAAATAGTTATAATCTCAAGACTTCCATGACGAATATGTAAATGTGTTAATACACATTCTTATCTCAGATAGAAATTAAAAGGGAGACTGTTCTCTTCAGGATAAAGCAGACAGTACATGCAGCTTATAATTAAGACATTAGAAACCACCTAAAGAAGTCAATGCAATTAAATTGGTGAATATTTATAAACAAAATCACCTTCCCAATCTTGTGTCTAGAGGAATGAAACTAAAAGAAGATGCTCAATACTGTTCCCTTGTTAGTGAAGCTCAAGAGAAAATTGTGACACTTGTTTTTTAACTGATCTGACTTGCACTGTTAGTGTCCTGCACAGAAAACTTGACTAAGGCACGGTCTGTGAACTGTGAACACAACTGGAAATGGTTTGCATGGATAATACCTTCAACTCTGAGTCGTCACTTATGCTCTGGAGACTTGCAAACCTTTGTTCCAAATCTGAAAAGTTTTGGCTTAAACCACAAAGAACAAGGAAGATAGGCAATCAGTCAAAATAAATTGTGTATCCTACCCTGGCAAGCATTAGAGTAATGACCCCTCCCAAATCCACACAACATATTCTGTCAAGGTCATTCTTTGCTTCTCAAAGCCTTTCATAGTGCAAACATGTAGAGCATTTGAAGTCAGCTCAGCTTTGTACCCTGATAATATTTTTAGGTTACATCAGGGAGATGAAACGATCAAAATGAAAATTGCAAAATCACAAAATCTAACCCAAGTCTGTTGAAGAAGCAGCATATATATTTATAATATTTGATGTATTTCTATTACACGCAAATTCACTTTGCAAATGTCAAAGACCACCAAACATTAATAATAGCCATTTTCTGTGACTTCAGTACCTAACAAAAGGATGGTAAGCTGCAGAAAAAAGAGGATTTTTCTATTCATGATTTATTGATAGAGTTAGCATCCAGACATCATAAAAATTACAAATAATTTAATGTAGCAAAAGAAGCTATGATGTAGAACAGCTACATCAGCTCTATAAATGATAAATCTCAGGAACAGCAAAAAATTCAACAGGTATGCTTATGTTGTGGAACAGATAGATTTTTTAAATATCTTATCAATACAGTAGAACTCAGGAAATGTCAGAAATTTGTTTTGCGAAAATATACTTTATTTCTTTCTATTTCTGTTGGAGCCAGCTTTTCATGAGTTACAAAGATAGGATGATTGATTTTAACACCAATCAAACACTAGAACTGAAATGCTACTTTCCTCAGAACTCTCCAGTGCAATTTTCTCTTTCCAGAAACCACATGGGAAACTTTTTATGACTCCTGGTCTCTTATGTATGCACAAAAGACATTGAAGCAACTCAGTATTCAAAACATTTTGTCGTTAGATAGGCAAATGCCTACTACTGATGTCCAGATCATATGGTTTTTAAGGATGTTTAGTTTAGATGATAGCTTTGGGCAGTATGATTAAATGGCTTTGAAAACACCCTTCTCAGGGACTGTGACTGGCACACAAGCAATAAAGTATTTTTGTGCCAACTATATTGCTGGAGAGAATAATAAAGATTTAAAAGCCTAAGAAAAAAACCATGCAGCCTTTTCTAAAGAGGTGGAGATGATAAAGATCTGACTGTTTGGACATAAAGGATCCCAGAACTATTTTTAAGATCCGTGGATTCCCTGCCATTGTTACAGCTAATAGCTGTTTGATTCATTTCTACCATGGTGCCAGAAAATTGGCAGACTTGGCATAGGGGGGTCACATGATGAACTAGGCACGGATGTTGCTGCTGAGTTTTATTTCCTCTGACAGCTGTGAGGTCCTTGGCAGGTCTACCTGCTGGATTTAGGAAGGGGAACTGCACTGCCATCACTGCTAGCCACCATGAATGGAAGCATACAGACACTATGACTAGAGGGCCAGGGTGGGATGAACAGAAATTAAAAGGAGGGAGAGAATGTGTCAGGCTGGATGCCATTACTGCACCCAGAAATGATTATTCAGATATGCACTGGCTCTGGAGAAAGCAAGCAGGGTGCTCTGTGGAGGGTGTTCCTGCCAGTTCCTTGTCCGTCTGGCAATTCTTCAGGGAGGCAGTTATCCAGAGGTCTCTGTCAAACTGTGTCACTCTCGTCTGCTCTTCTTTTACAGGATGCTCAAAAGGATTGCGTGGTATGTGCTGGATATATCAATCACACAAGACTGTTGTTTTACAGCCCACAGCCATGCTGAGACATACCAACAAGGCTTTTAATGTTTGCTGGTGGTTGAATGTTTATGCTGTTTTCAAGTTACTGTCCTCTAGTAACTGCAGCTGGCACTGTGTGATTCTGCTGCTGGCAGAGCAAGCGTGATGGGCAGCAGGGAGAGGAAAAGAATAACTGCAGGGTCCTCTTCAGTGGGAGTGAGGAAATGGTCCCTCTTCTGTACTGTTGACACAAAGATAAAAGTGAAATTCTCACAGCTGTTTCTCTGTTGTTTGGAAATCTGTAGCTTCCAGTGGAAAAAAGTTTCCACAATTTATTAAAAGCTGTGCTTCTATTTGTGTCTTTGACTCACAGAACAGAAGGAATAACGAACACCTAGGCTGAAAGAGATGTAACAGTGGTAAGCAGGGAGACAATGGATAAGTGGATAGCAGGGAGAAGCTATCACTGTTTTTCTGAGTCTGAAATAGTACAGTTGCTTTCCCCCACAGAGAGAACAGATAATGGTGCTTACAACAGATAGAACTGCTGATCCAGGTGAGAACTATGCTGTCAATTTACTAGTCTGGGAGAATATAAGAGAAAGAGCTGAGGGCTGCAATAATTTTGGTAGATCTTCGTAAGTGATGTATGAGAAGTTTAACAAGTTTTGCTCAGTTCATTAATATACTTATTTTGAGCAAGGTTTCACCTGGAAACTCAATAATATTATATCCCTTTGCCTCATGTCATGCCTTAGGTAGGTAAATATATTTATTACACAGTTACAGCTGGGAAAAATTGGACTATGAAAGGATAGTGACTTATTCAAGGCCAGAAAAATCCTCTATAGTACAGTCAAGAAGAATATCCAAGTTAGACATCAAGCTATCAATATTCTAAAGACTATCTGAGGTCAAAAACTGAAGCAATTTCAGTAGTTAATGAAAGATGCACAAATTAGTGATAAAAAATCACGGCATCAGATGTACTGTACAAGGACTACACTCTAGCTTGCTGATTGCTCTGTTGCCTGCTTGTCTTTCATACTTCAATTGCGAACCCTTTGGAAACAGATCACCTTTTTGCTTTGGATCATATGGTGGATAGACCAAAGGGTTCACCAGTTCATGAGTAGATGCTACAGCAAAAAGAATTGTTAAGTGTAAGGAATGTGACTAGACAATGCATGAGTGCTACAAGTAGCATCAGTATCATTAGTTCTTAAAAAGATTCAGGGAACTGTTACTCCATGCTTTGGCAGAAAAAGGAGGTTTAAGTGCAGCTCTTTCCTTATGTTATGTGTCTGACACCTTGGTTAAAACATCATCCTCAGTTTCATGGATCCAAAAAAACATTTTTAGCAAAAGTTCAGTTCCATGTGGGCTGATATGTGAGGGGGAAAAAAATCTTTAAACATGTTTTCCATTGAAATAATAAAAAAAAAAGTATAAGTAAAACATTAAGAAAAGAAATGCCTAAATAACAGTAGACTAGACATTCCCAGTGTGTAAGCAAAACCCCTAGAATTCCCAGATTCCAGTTTTTCCTGACTTTCTCTCTCCTGAAAAGTGGTACAGGATCCTGCTTTTCTGAAGGAAATTTCTTCTGAAAGGTACACCTGTTATGCTATAAAGTAAGAATGGCCCATCAGCAAGATGGCAAAGCTGTTCTACAGGAAACAGAGACACCAGCAGACTTTCAGTAGGACCTAGGAAACAAGCATGAAAAGGTCCTCAGATTGGTCTTCATTTAGTTGCTTGACTTTTCCATTACACGGAGGAGTAAACAGGAAAAGATTTTGGCTTAGGAACAGGTTTGTTTTCCCTTTCTTACAACGGAAAGAATGAATAGAAGATCAAGGTGGGGATAAGTCTTTCTACACAGGCTAACAAGACAGGGAGAATCCAGTTTGTATACAGTATTAAAGCACTTTTTACATGTTTAGTCAAGACCAGAAACTATGGACTGTGTTATCTCTCATATTTATTCTGTTTGTGCATGATGATGCCTAGGTTATGTATTCAGGGGCACAGCAGATTCCTATCTCTAGCATGTTGAAAATTGTTGATTATTCATTACACTGTTACAAGTTTTGTGCAACAAGGAAACTCCTTGGCTTGCAAAATCTTAGTGTGTTCCCAAACAGAGGTTTCTTTGTGTACAACAGTAGATGTTCCAAATATTGCACGATGCTAATTTGAGGCCAAAGGCCTCTGTTTCATAACAAACCCTGGGTGCCGTTACTTGTGACTGAAAACTGCTAAAAGTCTCATGTTACCTTCTAGAGCTGTGTTTTAGATAGACTGAGAAATAATCTGTGCAAGAGGTAACTGAGTAGCTTTCTGAGCTCTCCAGTAAGTTTTGTACTTTTTTTTTCAATCAGGTCAACTCATTTGTTTAAGTGCAAAAAATTTTTAAGAGCAAATGAGAAAACACAGATGTCAATCAGCATGTTCAGTTTCTGATTTTGAAGTGGTAGAGCCTCTATATTGTGCACAAACCTATGTTGCATGCCAGCAATGCAGCACTTAGTGCTCTAAAATGAGGAATGGAAGGTGGGTTTTATAAGACACTGTACTTCCTTCTCTGGTCAAGGCACTGTGGAGAAACACACATTTGAAAAATAAGGTGAATATAAGGATTATAGCCAGAATGTAATTTATTAGAATTGAAATTCAGCCAGTAATCAAGAGATAAACAACCATTATAAGGCATGCCATGCATTTTTTAATGGCAGAATAGTAAGGGTTTTCCATTTTGCATCTTATCCAAAAGTAACTCAAAACCTTGACAGTGCTGGCCTTACTCAAAAGGCAAAGTAATGCCTTAACCAGAGTGGTGACAGCACTTGTTTCCTTTCAGTTATTTCTTACACTGGTGCCTCCCACTGCCCCTGTTTTTCATGTTTTGCCCTGTTCTTAGCTGCTTTCCAGAAAACGTTCCACCTCAGTGTACATGCACATTCCTCAGTACCCTGCTGACACTCTGACATTTTCCTTGAATTTCCCATTTCCTTCTCCCTTGTTGGAGCCTTGGCACTGTGGGAGAGCTGTCCCCTAGAACTGTCATACACATTGTATGCACCCTTACCTCCTAGATCCACTTCAGTTGAAGATTTGCTTTTTCTTTTCTGTGTTCTCTTCCAACCAATTGCTATTCAAAGGGGTATGCCTCTTACATGTGGTGAGTATTATTATTTATTATACTATTTATTATTTATTTTCTTGTTCTGTTTAGATGTCTTTAAAAGCATAGGGGTTTGTGTGGTAATTTTCTTTCCTTTTTCTGTTAATGTTATTTTATGGCAGAGAGGAGTATTTGAAAACCAGTAATAGGTGCATTGATTTGCATGCAACTAATTTCATGTTGCATCTACAAAGTGGATACTTCATTATCTTATTCTCACTCTGTCAATGTGTCTTGGTTTAGGAATCTTCTAGAAAACTGTTTCTAATTTATAGCAGAGGCTTTAAGTAAGTGTCAAACGCTACCTTTATGAAACCCAGAATTAATTTACATCTCTGAGTTGTACATTACAAGAGAATATTACATGATCCCTTATTACGTGATTATTTATCCCAAAGAAACCGTACTCTTAAGATGACAGTGAATGCAGCTGACTTTCTCACAGCATCCTTCACTGAAAAACCTGCACAAAGATGGTTGTAGTGTGGCTTCTTGACAGACCACCTAGATAATTCACCCAGTGTGACCTCAAGGCCTTACCTACTGACATTCTGCAAGTATATAGAGCACAATGTCTTCAGGCTTTTGTCCAGAGGGAAAGACCTCTTTCAGTCTGCTCATCACATCCTCCAGCAAGGACCGTACTTTTAGGTCAGCCTCTGATCACGTATGTAAGGCAAGAAAGAATCTGCTTCTGTTAGAAAGTAATTCCCACTCAACCTGTGCTTCAGATCAAATCGCTGATCCCAGGAAATTGACCATACTAATAACCATTGTTGAGAAACTTAGTTAATGTTACACTTGGATACCTACCAAATTCTGAGAAATAAGCCTGCAATCTTCAGCTTAAGTGCTTTGAACTGTTTTGACTTCTACCGTATCTAAAAATCACACAATCCTGAAAACAACCTCGTATGCATAGCAACATTCAGTTTTCCTTTTCTCATCTCAGATCAAAAAGCAAAACCACCCCAATGCGGTCGAGTGAAAATCCCGACAAGTAGAAAATTTACTTGAACCTCCCCAAGGTTCTGGTCATGTGATGTCTCCTGCCTTTCTTGTCTCTCGCAGTCTCTCAGGAGACAGCCGCAGCGGTAGGTGTGCGTGGCAGGGTATAATCTCATCTGCATGTGCATTCCTGCACACACATGGAGACGGGCGTGCTCGATAAGACATTAACGCTTCCCCGTCGTTTACAGACATGGAGAAGCACCTGAGCGCGGGGGCAGCGGCGCCGGCCAACTGAGGGCAGCCCGAGCAAGGACGCGCGCAGGCTACGAGCGAGGATGCGCATTTAATTTCCTGCTAACTCCAGAGAGGGACGACCAGGTGAGCTGGGGCACGCTGGAGAGGCGACTCGGCGGCTGCACGCACCGAGGCGCCGCGGGCGCGCCGCTCCTGCCGGCCGCTCCTGCCGGCCGCC
>VZRX01017409.1:131875-158066 GCA_013398075.1 Notiomystis cincta
CCCCGCCCTCCCCCCGGACTTCTCCGAAATCAGATTCTAATTTGCAGCTTCGCGGTAACGCAGAACTGATTTCTTTTAGTAAGAGGAGGAAAGACTTTGAAGCATAAATATCCTGTTTGTTTTCCTAGGAGAAAGTAATTTTGTCGTGGCTTAGTCTAGGTGATAAATTTCAGTGGTTATAATCAGCGCCCTGGTGTTTACAGCCCATATTTGCCTTCTGTATGTATTAATTGATAAGTCCATTTTCTTGTGAACCACCAGTATTTCCCCTGTTTAACATTGTGCACATATTCAGGAATAAAGTGAAGTTACGCCCATGGTAAGGCAGTTTAAGTACTTCAGAACACATTTTAGCTTTAACATGTATTCGCTGGGTCTTACTGGTGTGTGTGTGTCTGTGTAGGCACTGCAGTATGACCGGGTAATTTTGATGTGAAGATGACAAGTTCACCTGGGTGTCCTTTAAGGTTTTGTCTGATGGGGATTCTGTAGTTAAAGAACTCAGTATTAACATCCAGGGACCTATTTTAGTGATGCCTTACAGTTTGGCTAATCATTTAAACCTCATAAAATTTTAATTCCTGTTTGGACTTAAGACTTGTGTGTTCTTTTCAGTTGTGTCTTATGTCAGTCAAACCACAAGAATATTTTTTAAAGGTTGACTTATCATGGGAGTACTGTAATAAGAACTGTTTTCTAGACCGATGTCCTGTTTTTATGTATTCTCAGCAATTCAGATGGATTTTGGCCTGTTCCTATGGCAGTATAAAAGTACTTGTTACGGTGTGGCTGTGCCGATAAGTGGCTCTGTTCTTACAGAAGGATTATCAGGAACTTGTAAAGTCATGAAATCATAATGTACTGTATATTGTAATGCAGTTATATCGAGTTTCATGGCTTTCAAGAAGAAAAAGCTGTATCAGGATATGTTTAAAGCAGTTGAGTCTCATAGTGATAGCAAGTGGGAGTTAGGCTTGACATTAGAGGTGCAGGAAGGTCAATGTATATGGCATCAGTGCTGAAACGCTGCGTCCATCCTTGGTAGCTGGTCCCACAGCAGCAATGACAGAGCAGGTGTAGAATTTTTTTCCTTTTCACATGGACAGTTTTGCTTACTTTTAAGTACCTGCATTTGGGCAAATCAGTGTATTGAGTGTGTATACAAGTTAAAACACTTGTAAGTGCTTTCTGGTATTTCACTAGGAATGTTAACAAATCTTTGAAAATTCTGAATGCTAAATGCTTTCTCTTCAATATTTCAGTGAGTCTACTTTGAATTTATTATAAGTGCAATTGAAAATACATGACAACTTTAACAATGATTGTCCTTCAGAAATACCCTATAAATGCTCTTGTAGAGTATCTCAGTAATTGTGTGCTGTGTTACCAATAAACGGATATTAGACCAAGTACTGCTTTATCAAGCTGCTTAAAGAATTTAAAACTGCCCTGATTTTCATATTGACTTATTATAGCTGGAGGAGAGAGGCTAATTTATGTGTGAGTAACAGTAGTACACATTAAATTTGCCTGGGCAGCCGTTGCCCAGATATTTATTAAGAGGCAAACTGAAAGGCCTAATTTAAATAATGTTTTATGGGGAGGTTTTATATTCTTTTTTTGAATACAGTTTGTACTTTCCTGTAAGTATCTACTATTAGTTAGAAGATACTGTGCTTGCTCCGAAGTCCCCCTATCAGTCTCTTTGGTATTACAGTTACTTCCTTTTAAAAAGATTCTCTGTTTCTGTTTATGCTGGAAGACCTTCATGGGTCTCAAAATAAAGCTGAGAAAGGAAACTATAACTTGAATTATAGATGTAAATATTACCTTTCTTTAAGCTCTCAAGCATTCTGCTTGTCAGGGAGTAGAGTGAATATTTTCACTAAAAGCAGTGAGGGATGTAAGCTGTCTTATATCACTGTAAGAGAAGAAGGGAACTCGTTTCCTAGGAATTGCAGCTTCAACATAGTAAAGCACTTCAGATCTCTTATGCCACATGTATTGTTTACTGTCAGTATATTGTTTTTGTTTATAACAAGATCCAAAGAGTGAGTTCAGTGATAACTGTGGTGTGATTTCTTGTAGCCTCAGAGAAATCCATGGAGGCAAAGTGCACCTCTTCTCTGTGAGCTTAACAATATGCTTTTAAAACACCCAAATCTTTAAGTAATGCTTGTGTCTGCAGTTGGCATAGATGCCTTATTACTTCCCCAAGTACAGGATTAATTTACATTGCTGTAATCATCTTTTAATAAAAATGAAAAGAAATAAATGGTGCAGTTCATCTTTTCTGTGTGCAGTAACCACATACATTGTGACTGCCATGAAAATTAGGTGTTTGGAAAGGCATGTGCTAGATAGTTCAGCTACAAGGCAACCCTTGTAGATATTTATACTGTGTTTTTCTGTGGTTGCTGTTTGGCACATGCTAGAGACACCAAAGTCACTGTAAAACTGCAGTTTTGTCTGTATGTACAAGTGTACTGGTAAAAGCTGATGAGTTTCAGCTCTGTTTATCAATTTGTAGCACCTTTGATGAAGGAGGGCATGAATGCTTTTAAAAGAGCACTGGGAGTTGGAATGGGAGCAGAGGGAGAGCACCTCCAGTGACCGCACAGCATGGCCAGGGATTTTTCTGTCACTGAAATGCTAACTTTTCTATGTTCATGTCAGAATGTAGCTAAGGTTAAAAAATACAGCTTATTATTGATCTTGGCTATTCCCAGCTAAGGTAAAATATAATTTTGTATTTTATCCAAGTCCCTAATGTTTAATGTTTATAACCATCTGTGTAAATAAGCCACCAAATTTTCTTCTTCCAGTTTGAGCGGATACTGTGGTGAGAGAAGATTGCCTTTCTACCTCTTCTGTTCTCTGTGGCTTGGGAGTACTTTTGGAAGAGGGTCACCCTCTACCATGTCTGATTTTTATCACTCTTAGTTATTGCAAGTGGTAGGGTTCTGCTTAAATGGTCTGATCTGGTATGGCAGTTTCTTTGTTCCTGTGCAAAGTAAATAGATTGTAACTAACTAATCTGGAGCTTTCTGTCTCATTGGATTTAGTGATACTAAAGGTTCAGTCTCTACTGTCACTCAGTGGAGTCTAAGTACTGCTCAGTGCAATACCTGTGGGTAGACATGTGCAGTTGTATCTTACTGAAAGGTCGAACATGTAGAACACAAGATTTGAAGATCAGTTTTTCCTTCCGTATGAGGGATTTGAACTTCACAAGACCTTTTAGTGTACTAACACTTTCAGAAGTAGTGGTGCAGCTGTGCAGAGATTCATGCTGCTGCAGGGGAGCATGAAGCAGGAGTAGAAACAAGCATCTGGGGGTGGAATGACTGTGGGAATGCTTCTGTTGGCTTTCAGTGGCTTCCAGTACTGGTGAAACTTGGCTTAAGGTTGTTTAAAATACAAATTATACGTTGCCATGTAGCCGTTCTTTAAACAAACTTGTAAAGCTAGTTTTCAGTAGAAGTGGTGATAAGAGGACAGATCTGGTTTGAGTTCTGAGTTTCTAAGGCTAATCTGAGTGTTCTCAGAGGATTCTCTGCAGAGACCCGAGGGTCATCTTAATTTACTTTTTATCTGCTGTGCGCTCACTTAAAGCTCTAGAATTACAGTTCATTCTTTTGCTTAAGGCAGAGTGGACAGAAAGCCTTTAAAAGGGCTTCATTACTTGTCTCTGTGTGACCAGGAGAATGTGGTTAAGTGGAGAGTTGCTTTCTGTTGCTACCCTCCCTTTTTATCTTTACCTGGAGGCTGAGTGTATTGCCGGCAGGGTCACTTCTGCTTTCCAGTCTCACAACACTACACAAGCAGAACTAGAGAATTCTGGTTGGTGCTAAAGCATCTTGACTATTTTTTTCCTTTATGTTGTTTTGAGGGGATTTTGGTGTGTTTTGGGTTTTTTGGGCATTTTTTGTATTGTGGTTTGGGGTTTTTTTGTCTGTTTCTTGGCTTGTAGGTTTTGGGTTTGGATTGGGGTTTTTTTGTTGTTGCTGTTTGTTTGTTTGTGTTTAATTGAGTTTTGGGGGTTCTGTTTGCTCTATTTTGTTGGGGTTGTTTCTTGTTGGTGTGTTTTTAGAAGATCAGTTTTGTTGGATCTTGGCTGAAAAACGTCCTGAAAAAACAGCAGTTCTGTTCACTTGCTACTTAAGAGCAATTTGAAATTAGAAATTATTTACCTTTTGTCTGGAAACTGATTAAATTGTTTTCAAATTGTCTTAATAAAAGGTGATAAAAACATCACTCCCTCTCTTTTTTAGCTTATTAATGTCCAGTTGTTTTGATAGTGTTCAGCATGTGATGATTTAGGATTTGAAGGTGTTTGCAAAAAGTGGATTTTTTTCTTTAAACTTAGAATGTCATGGAGTATTCCTATTTCTGATATTAAACTGTAGTTCAAGTCAGTCTACCTTTGTTTCACACTGTCACCATATATTTCATTTATGTCCTTAAAGTGTAAACTATTTAAATCATTCATGGAAATACAGCATAATACTGTCTGTTCTCACCTCTCTTGTCCTAGTATTCTGATTGGTAGTGAACTGACTGCTAATGTGATTATTATGCTGGACAGCTTCAGTTCTTTTCTAGTATTTCCCATCAATAGATTTCACCCTGCTCTTGGTACTGCAGCTCTTGTAACTTACCCAGGGTCACTGTGGAAGGTGCAAATAGAGTGCTGGGAAGTGAGTTGCATCTGCTTGACCTCACTGACATCTGACCACATCTGACATCTTGTTTTCTTAGCTGTTCTCCATCCTCTTCTTGAGCCCCCAGCCATCTTGCTTTTGAGCAAACTGAAATGAGTTCTTACTCAGCTGTCAGCAGTGGTGATCAGGTACTTTTAGGAGCTGGTAGTTCACCCTCAAAGGTGTGCATATATGTGTTTCATTTCAATACTTATTTCTCTGAAATACTGTCTTAGACCCTGATGATTTTTGCATGTTTCTATCTCCAGGACTGTTTCTTTCAGATGCTGAAAGAATTTGGTCTAAATATTTAAAATGCTGAAGGGAAAAAAACCCCTTAACCCTAATTTGTGATAATAACAAATTGAGAAACAGTATCAGGGTTTTTTATACAAATAGTTTGTGTTACCTCCCATTCTACTTCAGATAAAATGTGTGCACAATATTATTTTAGTAATTCTTAGTATTCTTTAAAAGGGAGGCTTCTAAGCTCAGTGGATCATACTTCATGTTCAGATAATAATATATAAGTGCTCTGCATTTGGAGATGTGTACAAAAATGTAAGTATCTGTCAAAGATATGATGAAACTTGCAGTGACACCTAGTTGGCAGTTTATGTACAGTTTATTGAGCTTGTCAGATTAAGATGGTCTAGCAGGCTGGTGTTTGTTTACCACCATGGCTAAGACAATGTTCTGATTGCTTTGAATTATGATGGTACTTTTAATTTCTGGTTTCTGAATATATACTTTGAAAATTCTTATGTAGTCAGTGACAGTTTCTCCATTTATCAATATTTTACCTTTCTCTTTTTTTTTTTGTTACTTTTCATTATTTTAGACAGCTGAGTTGCAAGGTCTGATATTAATAGTTTTTTCAATCTTTTTTCTCTGGTTGCACATTTTAGCTTTACCGTTAAATGTATAATTAGTATCTTAAATCTTTCCATAAATATCCGAAATGTTTGTTATTTCACTAAAGTAAATGCCTCTACAGAAGTCTAGGCTATGATTACAAATTTCATTGCTTAATGTAAGAAAATATTGCAGTTTTGATTAGCATGGAAGGTGGCTGAGACAGTGTTAATGTGTTCTTAAAAATTTGGAAAGGATCTTCCATATTAAAGATCTGTATTGCATGTTAATTTTGTTAGATTATTCATATAAATAACACATAGGGGGTGGCTTCTGTGGTTGGGTAAAATTCTTTCACAGTTTATACTTGAAATGGAATTGTGAAGAGTTGATTTTTTTAATTGTGGAGCTGGATCAAGTTTTTCTTAAAACTGTACTAATATGCAGAAGTATATTTTTAAAAAGAGAATTCAGTAATGCCTGCATATAGGTCCAGAAAATGACTTCTCCTGAAAAAAGAGAATTAACATTGATATGTTGGGTTTTTTAACTGTAAAATCTGCATTGATTTGTAATGAACAGCTTATCGCAGTAGGTCTCCTGATCTCTGCAGGCAATTCCAATGCCCCAGCCTGTAGAAAGTGCCAGGGCTTTGGGGTTTCTATTAGGTTTTCCATGGTGTGAAAGTATTTCTATAATGCCCACTAAATGCAGCCAAGCTCTTGACTATCTGCCTGGCAGGGGCAAGTCCTGGTTTCTGGCAGGGTCACAATAACCAGGGTAACTCACTTTCTCTTTGAACCTCCAAGGTTAGGGCTTGGACTGGTGGCCTCGTATGTTCTGCCCCACACAGCCTTGTTTACACACTTCCTCAAACATCTTCCTAATATTAACTAGAAGCTAGAGTTTGTTCCCTGGAGAAGGATTTACTCTGAGTTGCAACTGTATGTTTCTTACCCTTCCCAGAGGCTCTTGGGAGGAAGAGCAGGGGTACATGGCAAAGAGATCTTAAAGACTTGCGGATTGTTCGAAGGGTGAGAAGACGCTCCCACCTCACTTCCCGTCCAGCTTGTGGACAAGAAAGCATGAAGTGAGACACCTTAAGCCATGCAGAGCTCTGGCAGAGAGCAATGCAGGTGGCCTTCAGGGTTGTCATTTTAGAAATGCCTTGTGCCAAACGAATATGGAAAAGTTTGATCTGCTTGGTTTCTCTCACTGTGAAGATTAACATGTGCCCTTTTTCGTCCTAAGAGGGCACATAATAAAATAATAAATATTTTGGATTAAACTAAGATGTCTTCCATCTTTTCAAAGTTGTAAGGTGCTTTCTTGTAAGGATGTATATTGTAAACCAACATACACTGAGCAAGCTGAGTGAGGAAAGATATGGACTGGCAAAGTATTCCACTTGGGAGATTCATGCCTGGCCATTGCATTTGGCTTCTGCTGCACGCCAGCCCCCTCTGTCCAAAATGGTTACTGTTGTCACTCATTTCTGCTTTATTGCTAGTAGAAAAGGATTCAGTTCTGAAAAAGAACACTTCTTTCTTATATAAATACTTGTATAAAGCCCAGTGGGTCCAAGTGGACTCTCTTAGGAATGGAAAATATAGGAAAAATGCTTAGAAAGCACCAGAGTATTAATATAAAAAATGTCAAGTGTTCCCCTGAGATGCTCATTATTTTAGCCAAAAAGAATATCTGTCTAAGAAGGTTTTTTTATTCCACAAAATGAGAGAAGTCAGGGTTTGCAGACTCCTAGATTCTCCTGCAAATCCTGTTTCTTTTCTACAGTGGAAGATGGACTTCCCTTTCTGTAGGAAAAAAAAAAAAAAATGTTGGAAAGGTTTGATCTGAATGTTGCCCAATGACATGTCCATGAAAAAGGTCTTGATGACATCTCATTCAAATGTTTACTGTCTGTTCCAAATAAAACAGTGACAGTAACTTTCCTTTGACTGTTGCTCTTTGGGATACAATTTACTAATAACATCACAAATCCTTGTGAAATCTGGCATTTCTCAGAAAAACAGTGTCTTTAACCAACCTTAATTCATGACAGTAAACTAATGAAACTGCTTACTGTTTGTCTTTCTAAACTCATTCAAAGTACAGTTATACTTGATCTTGAAATTGTTACTTATATTGAAAATTCTGAAGTATAGATTAGCTCTTTATAAGAAGTTAAGTGTACATATGGTAAGCAGAACAGTGCTGCTGTATTGTCAGATTTGTCTTTTAAGCATGTGGTTAAGTTCCAGCATGTTCAGGTACAATGGTAAACCGTCTTGTCCCAGTAAATGTGCTGAAGTGTTTAATTCTCCTTGGTGTCTCAGCAGTAAATTAGTATGCTCTACTGTTTGCTTGTTCTGACCTGCTCTGAGTTGCATGTTTGTGGCAGCATTTTACAGTTCTGCTGCTGCTAGTGAGGATGCCCAGCAAAGCCAAGTGGAGAAGGAGAATTGCTTTGACATTTTGAAATCAGTTACATATGAATTACATTCCTTTATTTTAAAATTGACTGCAAATGAGAATATAGGTCCAGTGCCAGGGACCAGGCACTTGTAGATCCTGGGAATCAAGACTGCAGGGGAGAGCAGAGCCAGAACTTTTAGATTTTTGGCTTCCTTTCAGCCTACCGGGTAGACTGTTGAGGAACTAGCAAGGGGAACGAGTAGGAAATCTGCCAGTTTCTGTCATGTAGACAGAGTTCCATAGGAGCTTCATTAAAATAGCTTTCTCACTTTTTCTTATTTGACAAACAGTTTTTTGGAAGTATTTGTTCCCAGGAAGCAGTTTATCTGTATGCAGTAGTATTTCAACTATATTTAGCATACTTGCATGTGCATAAGTAGATGAGACCTAAATAGCCATAAATAGGACAGACAAAAACTCAGGTTTTAATCTTGTGAGTGAGCCTCTAGCGAAAACCTTAAGCAGTGGTGGAGCCTTATAGGCTTTACTGGTATTCTTTGTGAGCAAGTGTTCACTTCAAGTTTATCTATCATATTTGTTATACTGGTACCTTAGCCGGAAATAAAGCAAGGCATTTATCACTAAGTACATGACTAACTAGTGTGGATTTTGTTCAAAACATAAATTCCACTTCAGAGGAAAATCAGCACCTGAATTTACCACTATACCCACCTTGGTATTATATGTGACTCTGTCAGGGTTCTGAGTGATCTTTCTTTGCTCATCGGCTCTGTGCAGCAGCTGGCAGCAGGATGAAGCTGCAGTACCTGTGGTACTCAGAGTGTCTAGGTGAGTTCTCTGCAGCTTGTGGCACTCAGCTACATAAAACTTCTTCCAGGACTTGTAAAGTTAGCAAGCTGGACTGCCTCTGGTGCTTCAGGCACTATGTCCTTCGGTCGGGGGGCAAAAAGAAGGGTGCAAGATCTGGTAATGTAATATGTGCTACAACTTCAAGACCTCCTGGCTGTAACAGAATCTCTACATAGAAATTTGTGTTTCAATTAGCACACTTAAGTTGCTTTTGCCTAGACTATATTGATAGTGTTTTAGTGGATGCTGATATGTTAAATATCTAAAACTCATGGGTTTGTCATGATTAAAATCTGAGTTCAAAGTATATAATGGTGAAAGTGTCAAAAGTAAGAATGTAACTGTTTCTTTAGCTATAAATAGCTATACTTAAGAAGCTGTAAGCTTTTGAAAAAATAGTCAGTTTGTTTCATCCAGCTTATTGGGAAATAATTCAGATCTGTTTCATTAATGTTTGTGAGGGGAAAGACTACTGAGCAAATTTACCTTTTCCGGTTAACATTGGTACAAAGAGTACATTAAGTTTCTCTGATCACAGAGCCAGGAGTGCTAAAGCCCTGATTTGCACAACTAGTAAGTAGGCAAACTGGATTGGAACAAAGCCAAAACCAAATGGAGGACTGATTTATACATTTTCAGAGATGTGACATGTCATGTATGCAAAAGAGCTCAAGTGGTTTTATGAGTTAGGACCAGCTGTGTTCTGTCTCCCCTCTGTGGGGAGAACACGGCTCATGTTATGGGAGCTGATGCCTTAGGAAGGACAGGCTCTTTTTTTCATTATGTATTGTCAATTAATCTCTGGTTGAGAAGATACCATTGCCTCCAGATCTCAAAATATTTGTGCATCAGACATGATGACAAATTTCTGATTTGGTGGAGGTACAGAATAGGCATATGGATTTTGCCCTATTGACATTTTTTAAACTACTGGTTTTTGCTTGAAACCACAAATAATTATGCAGTCAAAGTTTTCAGTGTAGTTATTATCAGGCAAGGGTTTGGCATTTTTCTTAACTGTCAGTCTGTCCAGTCTTTCCTCATGTTTCTATATAATCACTTTGGGGGAGGGAAAAAAGCTCTGTAGAACTTGATCTTCCCCCCCTCCTCCCCTTAAGTTCGTTTTAGAGAACCAACATTTCATCTCCTGAAGGCCCAATGTATGCTTCATTGCATTTCTGAATCTCATTGTGAAAAGACCTGCATTTTGATACTTAAAAGGAAATAGGAAATGAGACAATATGGGTCTAGCACTGTTACTCCCTTTCCATGTTCAAATAAATGGCATGTTTTTATAACTGGGAGGGGATGAAGCTGGCTCTCACAAGGGAAGTGGTTAGTTCTTACCATGGTGACTTTTGATAAGGATTTGTTGGGCTACTGTATACTTATTTGCACTTGCTAAAATAATCTATAATTACAGGATTTAAAATGCTTAACTCTTTCTGTGTAAATGTAACCCTTTCTGCATTTGTTGTTCAGTAATTGTGAGTGGGCAGCCAAGGAATAAGAGTTGAGAACTCTGCTATTCCATATTCATACAGCAGCTTGCTTGTAATTTTGTGTAGGTGCATGACTGGCTGGCTAATGCTTAACCTAGACCTACTAAGCAAGTATGGGAAGTGTGCCTTTTGAAAATGGTGACCTTCCCTATCAAGAGTATTCGGTTTGTGTTACATATCTGAGCGTTTCTGAGGCTGACTATGCAAATGTCATTTGGTTTTCAAGGACAGGATTGTGTCAGTGTGTTCTGCACTGGTCCTGGACTGCAGTCAGCCTTGTTCCAACGTTTCTAAGGCATGTTTTCTTTCTGCTATCTGCATGGGCTTGGGGCTCTGTCACCCTTTGCTTGTCCCAGGTTGCTTGACATTTTAATGTAGCAATTATATTGAATGGGTGACATCAGTCTTCAGCTTCTAGTTCACAGTCAGGTCACTCCAGTACCTAGTAAAAGATTAACTTGTTGAGAAAAGTATTTCCATAAACAGTCCATTAGCAAGTCACAAGGTCACGACTCATTTCACATGCAGACTTTCTCCCAACTATAGTTACACCAGTGTGTCCTGGAAACTAGTTTTTATGTCTGGAGTTTTATATATTATTGTGGTTTCAGGATTTGAAAAGCACTTGCAGACCTCTTTAAAGAAGTGAGACTGTTTTTCCAGTTATTGTCCCATATTTGAGACGCTGCTACTGTTATACAAGTTCTCATGGTAAGAAGAAAAATTAGTCTGTCATCTTTAGTAATCAGAAATGTTTGTCTAATCTTTGAATATTTTATTAACATTTAATAAGTTATCTGTGTGTTATAGAAAATGCTTTCTTGTTCTCTTTTTCTTAAGCATTTGTCTTGTAAAGGTCTTTCAGAATAGTATTCTTTCGGCTGTGTAATGAGCATAATGCAAATGTGTTTCAGTGGTGGTGGTTAGACTTTCAAGATATCTGATCATGTGCTGATTTTATGTGAGTCCTTTTGTAATCTCTTAATACATGGAAATGCCATTAAACTGGAGCACCTTCTAGAGTTGCAAGAGATATGGACATCTTTTCCCCACTTTTTTCCTTTAAAGTAAAACTTACATGGTGTAGAAAAGTATATAAAATTAAATTGGGTTATGAAATTGTAATAATCAGACAAATTCTGGGATAGAATTATTACTATGTGAAGTTGTTTCAACTAAGGTTGAAAGTCCTTTTAGAGAAGTCATAGCACAGTGGGGTAATCACAAGTGGAGCTATTAACTTGTACAGCTGTCACGGTGCTCAGACTTCTTGATAATCACCTGTTTAATTCATTGCTGTTTTATCATTTCATGTGCTGAATCAGTGCTGATGAGTTTCTTGGTAGCACCTCAGAGAATTCAGATTCAGTTGTTGTTACTGATTTCCTTTGACTGAAAGATACTACCTCTATAACAAGTGGGATAATGTACAAGTAGGTTTACTGAAATCTTGGGCTTTTATTTCCCATATTTTTATGATTTCCATTACTGTCACTTCAAGTTACAGTCCTGGTTTGTATTTCTTATCTTTAAATGTGTTGCTTAAAAAAACAACACTGTGACTTAGGCTATACTGATTTTTGTATGAATTATGATTTTAAATCCTCCAATAGATTGTGGAAGTATAGACAACACAAAACTGACAGAGATTTCACTTATAATTGTGCAAAAAATACCCATGAAACTTGAAGGAAAACTTTATTAAGGCAGATAGGACAATCTCATTTTTGCAAAAAAGAAATAATGTTCTTTAATGTAATTAGGTCTCCATTTTCCTTTCACTTAATTTTGAGTAAAGGCAGTTAAAACGGCTGGCAAGTACATGAAGTCACTTTAAAATCTTTAGATTGGTCCAGTGAGTCGAATGCAAAGAGTGAAGAGTATGCTTCAGAAGGAATTAACCAATAAAGCACAAGGATAAAAACTCTTTTGAACTGTGCAATTTAGATTTTTACTTCCTGAAGATACTTTAACATAATTATGTATATAGAGAATTAGAGAAATCAGTTCTGGATGAATTGGGCTTCATCAAATCTGGATTAAATGAGCTGGGCCTCACCTGTGCCTTAAGTACTTGCTGGTACTTGCAAAAGGCTCAGAAACCATACCAAAACTTCAAACTAGCAAATTCTTCTTGGCTTTTTTTTTTTTTTTTTTAATATACAGTTGGATTCTCATTCATCATAGTCTTATTTTTACTGTGAGCAGTTTTTCCAAAGTAACTGTCATATGCCTTATTCAGTGATTTGGTTCTGGCGTTTGTTTTTTTTTTTTTAATGCTGGAGTTCTAAAACACATTCTTGTCTTGAATTGCTGCTTTCTAGGTTGATACACTTCTGTCTGAATGTTCATACAGAAAAGAAACCTCACTTTAGTTACTCAAATATTTTTTTAATTACATTTTTAATAGTTTTGAATTTCTCATTTTGGTATTTGATTTACAGGCTCTCTGGAAAGGAATGCCCTTCTGTTCTTTTTTCTTTACTGTGCCATCTTTAACTAGAATTCCTTATGCAGAAAGTGAAGGTTGGTTTTGAATACAGCTGAAATACAGATTTAGTTGCCTAAATTTGGAAACGGCTTTGGGAGGCTTGACATTTTTTAGAAAATGAAACTGCTCCTTGGATACTTTCATATGATTTGGGAAGCTATTTTAATGTGAAGGCAGGGAAGGGAACAACGCAGGAAAACAATCACTAGTAGTCTTGCACCTTTTTCAGAAATGTAGTGCCCTTGTTTTTCAAAACTGACAGTGGGAACAAAGCACCAGAAGAGTGCCTTTATCAGCCAGTTTGCTCCAAGTGATGTGGTTTATTCTGACTTTTTAAGGAATGAGTACACAGTATTAAATGTTATTTACATAATTACTTTGAAGTTGGAAGTAGTTAAGAATCTTCCAAGAATAATGCAAAAAATTTGCTTTTCTCAAAAAACATATCTTGCTTGAGGTGCATTTGGTTACAAGTCTATCATGAGAACTGGCTTTCATTCACCAATTTGAGCCAATAAGTTTTTGTGTTTTGCTTTTTGTTTTGAAGGTCGTCATTTTAATGGGCCAGAGAAATTATGAGATGGTTTTTAAACAGAAATAGAAAATTTGGTCAATGTTAGTTTAACCTTCCCTTAGAACCCTGAAATAAAATGAAGTGGAAAAGCTCTGGAAATCAGATTAAGACACACTTGAAAGCACAGAATTCACTTGCTGCCTTTCTAATTTCAGAGCATTGTGATGGTCAAAACTATATGAGATTTCATGAGAAACTGATAATAAATTGAAGTAACAACTCACTGATACACATTAGTTTCAGAAATTCTTGTTAAAACTGCAATGCAGAAAGAGTATCTCAGTGGATTAAGTGCTGTGAAGTTACTAGGTTTGGAACTTTTAGATTAGTTCTGAAGTGAAATGACAACATTTGGAAACCATCAATCTAGCGGACCTTTTGTGAGAAGCTGGTTTCTCAGACAACCTTGAAACTTGTAGTCTGTGTTGATAAGGATTTGTGTCTGCCAGTGAGATGAGGAAAGGAAAAGAGTCAGGGCTTGGCTTTACTGAAACTCTGTACCTCTTCAGGATTATCATTTATGGCCTGTTCTTCTGTGTTTGCCTTTGTTGGTGTTTTAGGTGTTTTCCATTTGTTATTCTTCACTGCACTAAACAGTAGGGAGAAAATGAGGGACAAAATATTTTGTAGTTAGGTTCTATACTAGATTTTGGGAGGTGGATTCTGATTCTGGCTTCTTACCTGAAAACCCAGACACTCATGCTATGCTAGTTTAAATGAAGTTGTTCTTTGTAGGTACAAAATTGTATAGATTACTTTCAAACAGAAGATTTAAAATTAAGTGCATATTCTTTCCTTATTACACCTGTGTTTCAGTCTAAAACCTAATTCAATTTATTGAATTTAATAGTGTCCATTGGCGAGGAGGTCCTGAAAAGTACATTCATACTTAGATCCCAACATTAACACCAGCATAGCTCTAATATATTTTGATCTTACAACAACTTAATGATGTTTCACACTAGAAACTGTTTTTAATAATCAAATGAATGTGAAGCAATGAGGGGATATACAGTAGAATATCACAGTTTGCTTAAAATTGTACTAACTGGTGAATATATGAAATGACAAAAAGATTGAGACAAAGATAACATTTTCTTCCCCACACCCCTGCCTCACCCCCCAGACACTAGTGGCACTTGGGCATTTGTATTTTAAATTAGACGTAGACGTTTTTGCTTATTTTTCTCACATGTGCATTTTGCTGCCCTTCATAAGGGAGAAGAACAATGGATATATTGATTTAATCAAATAAAATTAAAAAGTTCAGATAACTTTTTTCCCACATTGATCATAATTTTTGTTGACATTCAATGTTAGTATTCTGTTGACAATTCATGGGCTAGATTTCATGGGTGTTTTCTTCTTAGCAAGAAAATTGCTTTTAAATTAATGCTGTTACATAAATGTGAACACCTCTCTTTGCTTATTGGGTCCTTGACTGAGAAGAGAATATGATATGCTGTGTTATGTATGAGAAATATCCATAAGATATGGATAAGTAGCTTACTTTCTAATGCACCATGAAACTGGAAATAAGTTGTAAATCGAACATCCAGCTGCTAGTTACACAGTAACCTTTCCTGAATTAGAGGATGTTTTCTTTACCATACTACTTTCAACTAAATGTATTACATGTGAATGACACAAGTTTCCTTTTGCTGTAAAGATAATAACTTTATAGGATAAATATTTGCATTTTATGAACTGGAAAACAACTTTCCCTTAAAAAAAAAAAGTCAGGTCTGAGGTTTTTTCTCCTAGATGAACCATTAAAATTACTGCTATAAAAGTCTTCTGAGATAAATTACAGGTAACAAGTACCTTGCCCCTTTTTTTAGCTTACCTCGTGCAACTGAATCTTTAGCAGATAGCGAGTTTGCTGTGGACTTGATGCAAAGTCAAGAGGTAACACAGAGGACAGTCCTAGTGAGTGTGTTCTGCAGTGCAAGAAAACAAAGTCCTCATCTCCAGCAAAACACTTCCTGTCGTGGTCTTAACAGCTCTGTTGTAGTAAATTGCTTATTACTTAAGCAAGCCATCTAAGGAGAAGCTGAACTGTGACATCCTACAGTAAAATGCTGTTCTGTGTTGATCATACCTTTTAAGTTTATTTAATTATGTTGTACTTCAAGTCAACTGGTGTACGGTTGGAACAATTCAGTGCCAAAGTCATGCACTGAACTAAGTCACACAAATTTCCCTCTTCTAGTTTTTGAAACAAACTGCTGTATTTTTACTTTGTTTGGCCATTTTAGTTTTTTTAATGTAATCAAATTGCTTTGTAAAACACGCTCAGATATTTAAACAGTGCTTGAAAGTAACTTCTGTTTTCCAGCTATCTGTCTCTCAAGAACTGTTTTTCATAGAAATTTTTGCAAGCTGCAATGCAAGAAAAGAGAAGGGCTTTTTCTTAGTCAGATAAGAGAAACCGAAAGCATGCAGCTGACTTCGGCAGAATGCTTTTTCATTCCCTGGCTCTGCAAGAGAAGGAGTCCCAATGAAACTTTCTTAAACTTTCATTAGTAATTTTCTTTGTCTTAATGCTGTCTCTGTTATTACAAATACCATTTTAATGTGTGTATTGAATTTTCTGTTTGAGAGATTATGAGAATGCATCTTTATTGATCACTGTCTAGGCATTTTCTGTCTAGGCTTTGGGAAGAGGTTGTCTTTTTATTGTAGGTTCCCTCAGAAATCTGAGGTGGATTTTTTTGGTTTTGTTTATCTTAAATTCTCCTGCCAGCTTCCTTCATAGCTGAAGTTCCATTTCCAGTATGATAATAAAACATGAGCACCATCTGGGTACAGTAATCTGTTCCTGTCTGCATGTTAAATGCTGAAAAAGTGACAGTCGTTTTGAGAGTTTTGCAAAGCAGGAAATTACATACTTCTTATGCTTTGTCAGAAACTTCAATGCCTACAGCAGGAAGAGCTACTGAGATCCCAAGGAACATGTTCCAGGACACAAAGTGTTTCTGTTTTAAGTTTACTGCTTGGGAGGAAGCTAACTGGACATTTGGTTGGTTGATTTTTGGTTTTTTGGGGGATTCTTTTGTTTGTTTTTTTTGGTTGGGTTTGGGTTTTTTTTGTTCTGGGTGAGTTTGGTTTTTTGTTTGTTTGTTTGGAGGTTTTGGGGGGGGGGTTGGGGTTTTTTAATTTTTTTTTAGTAATTATAATCATTTTCTGATTTCTTTTTGTATAACTTAGAATTAATTTTTTAACATGCCATGGTGCAAACAGACTTTACTTTTAAGAATTTGTTGTTAGTGTAGCTGCCCAAGGGAGAACCTTCATAAAGTGGAACTTGCCTTTCTTCTCTTCTGGGTTGTATATACATGATAACACTGACAGATGTGTTTGTTGAATGTCTGCAGGCACAGACAGCTTCCTTTAGAGTTTTAACATAAACTGTAGTTCTACAGCTTCTCCTGTCCCCAGAAGGTCAGGTAGGTCACTTGGGTTTTTCTCTCTGCCGATTTGATTTGAGTGGAACTTACTCATTGTATAATTCATTGGATAATTCTTAGTGTAGTTTAAGTTCAGTTGCATATAATGGCATTTGTGGTGTAACATTTTCTGAACATTGAAATAGAGGAATTTCTTGTATCATTCTTGTGTAATAATGCTGAGAGGGTGGCATGAAGTCAAGGACATGCAATGTCTTCTGCCTAGAGAAGTCAAAGACCTTTTCAAGATAAACTTGGTCAAAGCAACAATAAGGAAAGCAAAGCCTGTTCTTGTGGACCAGTGCGTTTTCTCAATGCCTCAGGAAGATACCTGAGCACTCTCCTCTCTTGACTTGCCTGCAGGAGCAGATTTGATGATTCTGACTCTTTTAATACTTGCATCAGGAAGTGGGAAGCTCAAGGGGTGTATGTCTTTATGGTAATTTTTTTTAAGTTACTATGTTCTCCAGCCTAAGGTCTTTCTGATTTATAACAGTGGGGATTTGTTCCCTGACCTACATTTATACACAAAGGTGGCATATAAATTCAAGTAAACAATGGGCATTTACCTCTACCATGTATCTTAACGATTTTCTGTATTGCAGTTATTTTCAACATAAGGGGTTTTTTTTAGTCTTGTGGTGTGGTGAGTGAACGCAATTTTTACTTTTTCCCTGAGGCCAGCTCAGCTTCTTTTAAACCTCATGGGTCAATTCACATGGTACGCCTTTAGTTTCACGAGTGCAGTCTGTGTACAACCCAACAGATGAAAGATACAGCAGATAAATAATAAATCAGACAAATTCATGTGGAGATATCCTCTCATGCATCCCTGAAGCCGCGTATTGGCTGTTGAAAGTGGGGAAGAATCTAGTGGGAGGAGCTGCTCAGAGATTGCTGTGTGGTTTTATCGCAGCAGGCACAGATAGTTGCAGTTCGACGTAGGATGCTGGGCTGGATGGACTTGCAGCTTGGGCTTACAAAGATGCTTCTATGGGGAGATCCCGTGGAGTGACAGACTGTGCAGCTGGGAGCCTTGTGAATGCACAGGGTCTGCAGTTCTCTGTAAGCTCTATTCTTATGCTTAGTCATACTGACATGTTTCCTTTCTGTCCTGGAAATGCAGCAGTTTCTTCCTACAATAAATAAGAAGCATAGGAAGTTGTTACTTTTGGGGGGTAATTTTTTGAACAGGAAAAAAAGGTAGTATGACTTGCTTTCAGTGTTAAGCTTTCTAATACATTTAATCTCATGGCTGAGGGCCATAACTTCTGCTGTCTTGCTGGGTTGAAGGAGAACAAATTTCAGTTTTTGGGGACTGTTGTTTCTGCTCTGGCAGCTTTATTTTAGTAATAAGACTTTTTTCATCCTACTGAACTGTAGTCTTTAGTATAGTAAATTCCATTTCTGCTTGTGGGGGATCTTCTCCACTGGAATAAATCTGTATTCCAATGCATGTGCACTGTAAAAGAAGCTTGTCTGTCAGAAATGTCATCCTGTTTTGTTTCCTGGGAAATTGTTGGACCACCGCATGAATTAGGTTGGAGATCAAATCCAGACGAACAGTTTTCCATTTTCTTCTCTCCAGCTAAAAGTTTCCAAATATGTGATGGTGTTTTGGGATTTGGTTCTGAAGTCAGATCAGTATCAGTAGGGATAAAGAGAAATTAACAACTGAGGTAGGGAATAGGAACTCCTTAAACTGATCTTGTGTCTGCAGAAATGGTATATAGAACTGTTTCAACCGGTCATCTACCCAAGTTAGGATGGCTTCTGGCCCCTTCTTCCTTTGGATTGGCATGAATAGCTGTTTTTCAGAGCCTAGGTGTTTAAATTACTTGAAGTGTTTCTAGGCTTGTTACTGCTCTAGTTCTAATGTTAGTACTTGATCTAAGAGTATCCTAGCAGCAAATTCAAGATTGTACTTGCATTTAAATATTTTAGTTACTCTTTGCTGTTTGATTATTATTTTTTTAAATAGTTGGTATGTTTTTTAATGCTTAAAAGCATCTTAATATATAAATCTTAAATGTTTATGCGATCCATTACCAAATTGATAAAGTATAACCAGCACATTGGCTTTTCTTTGATTGATACAGAATAGCAGAGAGGGAAAAAAGAAGAAATGAAATTTGGGTATGTTCCTTAAGTGGGTTTGCTTTCAGATGAATGCTCTGAAAAAAACATTTTTTTGCTTTTCATTCCTCAAATTTTTGAAAGCTGCTTGGTAAGAAATAGAAAACTTGGAGTTTTTACTTTTTCTCTGTTGTCAGCTGGAATAAACTTCCAGTAACCTCTTGGAACCTCTAAATTACACATGTTCCATGTGACATTCAGTTTGATAACATCCCTTGAGGCTCATTTCAGCTTTTTTAAAAAGACTATATTATAATGCTAAAAATACCTTAGTATCTCTGTCATATTCTGCTTGTATATAGAAAGGTTTTAGAACTTTATTGCAGCCTGCTGGAAGCTGCTTTATGTGGCAGAAGAATGTAGTACTTCTGACTTTCCTGTCTGATGATCTAGTTCAGTTCTGGCCTATAGAGTAGACTTGGTGTCACATTTCCCCTTTATTTTAAGTCTATGTGATTAAGTTGGAATACTCGGAATAAAATTGTCATCTTTACTTGTGTTTTTGAGACAACATTCAGCATTCCTACTTAGTTGTTTTTGTGTTTTCAGATGAGCTGAATTAGGGAAAATGTTGCATCTTGTTTTTATGCATGACAGATTCTGAAAGATTAATTACACAGGGTTTTTTTCTTAACAGCCTAACAGTATTTCATAATATGTTGAATTTTAGGAAGATTAGTTTTAAAAATTGACCTTGGGAAGTAGTTATTTTGAAGTGAACTGCATAGGAAACAAAGCTTTCAATTGCAGCTTCAGTTTGAAAACTTATGCTAGCTTTATATGTCATGTCCAAGTGTGCCCTGCCCTGAGAAGGTGAGCACAGCAGTTTTCATGAGTCTAAATGCACATCACACTGCTGTAACTACATTTTTTCACAAACACCTGAGCTACATTTAAGTGTGGAACTCAGCAGTGGCACAGCTTCCAGTCTGTGGTTCGCGTGTTCCACCCAGGGCTGAATTTTGTGTCACACTGGTTGCACTGACAGTGGTTGGGTGGTAAACTAAAAACCAGTCTGCTCTAGGAGATGAGGGCTGCAATTATGTTATATCCTGCTAGAGCAGGTAGATGTGTCCATAAACAAAACCACTTTTTCTTACCTTTTGCCATTAGAGTATTAATTGTGAATTGATTGTATGGAAACTATCAGAAATCCAACATTGCTGGGGGGCACCATTAAAGCTTAATACATAGGAAGATCCAGGTAATGGGTGAAACATACCTGTGCATTAAAGCAGTGCTTGTGTTAAATTTCTTTGTAGGGAGGAATCCATAGGATATGTTTGCAGCAGCATACAAAGCTCTTTCGTCTTGCCTTAAAACTTAACAGAATGATGAAAATACTGTCCTGTACATAGAGCTTTGTGTAGCAGGTTTTCTGCTTAACATGTGGATTTTTAAAATGCTTTATGTGTTGGTGGCAACAAAATGGAATATAAAATACATTTATTTCATGATCCTTTCATAAATGAGAGACTTATATCAGAGATTGACAAAGCACACATGCTTTTCCCATACAGCTTTAACTTGCCCTGCAAGTTATTTTCTTAATTAACAACCACCACCTCCACCACCACGCCCAATAAAAAACAAACCACAAAACCCCCAAAATATTCCAAGTACAATACATGTGAAACTGAAAATCAAAGTTCTGATACTTCTTTACAAAAACAAAAGCATGCTGGGACAATCTGAATAAAGCTACTCAGGACTGAAGTTTCTTTTGAGCTATTTTAAGTAAATCACAGAAATGTTTTCATTGCCACTGCTGCCTCAATCATACTCTCTAAGTCCTAATGATGATTGTTGTTAATCAGTTGGTGGAATAAACCCAAAATATTTGTAATTTACTTTTCTTTATTTTAGATTGCTTATTTCAAATGGATGGTATGCCTGGCATATTGGTTTTTTAGGAAGGCATGCTGAGAACTGTGGAAAAATCATAGTTGGGATAATGAAGTACTTTCAGTTGAGGATGTTTTTGAGAATTGACTTCTGAGCTAAAGGTATCAAGGGCCAAATATAAATTAATAAAATGCAGCCACATGAAGTATTAGTCTCCAAATGTGGACCATGAGGAAAGACATCTTAAAAAAATAAAGAAATAAAAGGAAAAAAGGTGGATGTGACATTTGACTTGATTAGTTCCTATTGTAGAACAGGTACTTCTGAACCATAGATGTGCATATTTCTCCAGGATTAACACCTTAGTTAACAAATTGAACAAAAATAAGAAAGTACTTCTCTGTACAAAGGTATAATTTTGAAATAAAGTCTGCAAATAAAGACATTGAAAACCATACTGTAAATTTACTTCAGAAGGCTTTCTTAACAAGCCCAAATTTATTTACTTGAAATTCTAATTTCAGTATGGCCTTACTTATTATGTGTAATAGTGAAATGTCATCTTCCAGACAGATGTTTGTTTATACAAATTTCTCAAATATGTTTCATGAGAAGTTTGAGAAAACCCTGGAACTACTTTGCTTATATGTGAGGTTAAGTGATGTTTCAATCTATCAAAAATGCTTGTAATTATTTTAATATTGGCACATTGGATAAAGTTTACTTTTATGCATTAATTTTTACTGGTAGAGTTAATGTTATCAAAATTTTAGTACATTCAGCTTTTCTGCTCTCACAGAAGCACTACACTGCTTTCATGTCACTATAAAGCTCAGGTAAGCCTTAGTGTTTCATGAGCACCTGACCACCTGTTTTATATCAAAATTTTTAATTAGTTCCTTTGAGTGAGGAAGCAGCAGTGAAGAAAGGAAATGTCATTACAGTGCATGAATATTTAGACATTGTGAACCTCATGTGGGAGCATCCCAGCATTCTTCCATATATTCAGAATATTCATGAAAGGATTTTGCTATTATTATTTTAGTTTTCTAAATGGAAGCGTAATAATAATGTATAAATTTCAGATAACTGCTCCATCAGAATTAATCTGTAGAGGTCAAACGCAACTGTGGACAGGAGATGGATGTTTGAGGATTGCATTGATGAGCTTACATGAGTAGTCCACAAAAGCCTAGTGTATAGGATTGCAGAACAAACACAATGTTTGTCTTTCGGGCTGTGTGGGAGAGCAGTTTAAAAATCTGAAAGTACACTTGTGTGTTAATGGTTTTTTTTCTTTAAAGCCATGGACTTCAGTGAGTGCTGCTATCTCAGCTGAAGCAGTGCTTGAGGGTACTGCACAAATGGCTAGTAACTGCTTCTTATCTGTAACCTTTCGGGTCCTTTAGAGTGGATGAATGTCAAGGCATTTCCTCATCAAATTTTTTTTGGTTGCTGGTTCATGGCTTGAAGTCTTTTCTTCCAGTTCTGCTTTGACATTATTGTTGATAAGTTTGGATGGGCACAGACTTGCTGCTAGCTACCCAAAGGATGGTCTGAGTAGTTGTTGGTTTTAAGTGACTAAAGGAAAATACATCTTAAATGGTAACTGATACCTTAACTGGTCAACAACATAAAGAAAATCATAACCTTCTGTCTTGAATGCTGACAGTCAATTTCTGATGAAGTAAGAAGTTTAATGGGCGGATAGTTATAAAGAAGGATCTGTCATCATGCACTTTTTGAAGTTCTAATTACTACATTTATGATGACTGTCAGTATTAAATATTTAAATCAAATCCCAGATAAAACTAAACTTGAATTTTAAGTTAATTTTAATTCTGCTTCTTAAGTTCCCTTTATAAGGTTAAATAGGTGAAAGATATTTGTAATTGAAAACATGTTTCCTCTGCCTGAAGTATACATATATCTGTATATTTCTGTGTTCCAAATAATTATCTTGTCATGAAACCCTCTGAAAATACCTTTGGTGCTTGTCCTGTAAACAGTAGTTTTTTCAGTGAGGAAGTAAATGAGGTGTTCTGTAATCGTTCTGTAGCTTCAGCAATGTGAGGCTCCTTCTTCAAAGACAAGGGTTATTTCTTCTTTAGTGCTTGTGGATTAGGGTAAAAGTTATTTTCATGTAATATCTATCCATGGTAATAAAGCAAGCAGTGAGTGCTGCTGTAAGTATTTTTGAAATAAGTATTTTAGAGATTTTTTTCAGTTCAATTGTTTAACTTTTTATAGTTGTTTGAACTCTTTTGTATGCCCACAAGACTTGTGTTCCATGACTGCACGTGCTTATTCCTGTTTCTAAGTTTCGCATTTTTCATAACTTGTTTTCCTCCTTCTCTGGTTTTTCTGGATGAATTTTTAAAAATTGGTAAATTTATCTACTCTGATTTTATTTAACAATAATGTATGAAAGTTTAAGTTATTATTGTAACTCCTTCATAGCCAAACCCCATGTAGTTACCTTTGGGAGGAGATCTCAGAATGTAGTAATGAGCAGTAATTACTCAGTTGTGGTGCTGATTAGACAAGACAGTAAAATAATAACTATCCGGTTCTGGAAAGCCTTCCTCCATTCCTCTTCAAAAGGGTTTTTAACAGCAATACGAAATTGTTCAGCATTCTGCCAACTGTACATACAGGTGACATGATCCTTACTTGTGTTACTTAGTGTTTGTTACTTGTTTTAAAATGTTACTATTTATGTTCAGTATATTTTGTAGTCTCAAAGTCCTGTATGAGGTTAGAGACAGATTTGTTCCAACTATCTTGTAAGTACATATAACCAGAATGTTTGAATAATGCAGTAGTGGGAGATGAGTTAATGTCAGTGTAGATTTGGGGTTGTTCCACAGTGTGGTTTATTTTTTCCAATAGTTCATATCTTTTAATCTTCTTGTACTGTCTTATGCTAGAGTGGCTTTCAGTGTGCAAAGTGGTCGTGTAATCAGTACGGTGATGGTATTTTAAAGTTTTGCTAAACCATCACTCCACAAAATCCTAGAGGAAAGATAATGTTTCTTAGAGCTGGCAAGCATGGGAATACTAAAAAGTGCTTGAATCAAAAATTGCCAAAATAAATGCAAGAACTTACAAGTAGCCAAAGTATTTTCTGATGGATGCTGAAAGGCAAAAGTGAAGGCGTCACCCACAGCTTCCCCCACAACATTTTGAATTCACATTAAGTGAATGCTATCTGATAACTTTTTTCAGAAAGTGCAATTTACCTTTCCCCCCCCCTCATCTCCACTTAGTACTTTTTCTGTAATAATCACTGAAGCCATGGATTTAGGTGGTCAGATTGGGATGCAGGGACTTGGTGTGTAGAGCTGTACATTCTGAGCACTGGTTTTAATAAGCAGAGAGATGACAGTTCTTGGTGGCCCACAAAACCTGCAGCAGATTGGGAATAGTCTGCTGGCAGAGTGTGCTAACTAAAATTTGAACATAATTAAGGCATCTTAAGACATCTTTATTCACCATTAGGGTCTCTTTAACACAGCACTTCATGTCAAATACTTCTACGCTTTCATGAACCTGGTCTTAGAGGACCACAAACATGTCACTAGATAAAAATTAATTAATTTTACTAGTTTCATTTTTTAAGACTGTTTCACAGATAGGAAAACTGATACCAGCTGATCTAATAGCTCTTACTCTTAAAGCATCCCTCAAGTACTGTATAAAGCTTCCTACTGCTTCTAACTTCTCTTGTCTTGATGAAATCACACTATTCCTTTTCATATACTAGCATGTTTTGTATAAGTGCAGTGTCTGTTAATATAAATTGATTCTGATGCATCTTTCTAGATCTATGTAATATTATTTTGCTCTTTTTGTGGAAGGGTGCCCATGTTTTATGATACTGTTAGTTGCAGTCGCTTGTGCACAGTAGAATGTATTGTGCCTAGGAGCCTGGGATGAAATGGGTAATCTGAAAACTTGATGCAAAGGCTTTCTGATGAAATTTGATTTACATGGAACAGTGTATTTCCTCAAGTCACTGGTGACAAGCTGGAATTCTCATAAGGTAATGCTTCTCCTGTGTTATGCTTTCACACTGCTATGTGAATGAATCTGCAATTTGTAAGTCAGTTTTTAAGTAATTACTGAAGATACCCATTTTCCTTTACCCAGACCCATATCATATGGAAATGAGCTCACTGCATTTTTACTCTGACAGTATGTAATTTCGAATGAGTATCAAGAATTACATTTCGTAAGGAGTATGCATTGCTATAAATTAAAAATTTAAAGTGAGAGATAAAAATATAAGTGAGATGTGAAAGCAGCAAAGTTTTAAAATAAACTCAGGATCGACTGAAGATGATAAGAAAAAGTGGTGTATTTTTAAGGAGTATACAGTACTTGCTGTCCTGTATTGGCTTTCCTGTTTTGTTATCAGAGCCCTGGTGGGTTATTATGGAAAAATATTTTTATTGCTTGCTAACTGCATAGTTTTTTTTTTTTAATTTTTTAAAAATTGTCTCACTAAACACTCTCTTCCTCATCTGGTAAGATTCCTGTACTTACTTTCTCTTTATTCTGTAGATTTTAAAGAAGACAAAATAGGAGTTACTGAGACTGTATCATATTTAGCCATATGCTCACAGAAGTTTTGAATGCCTTTTCCTGTAATTTTTTCTGTCATGGTAGCTTGTTGTTGTCTTAAAAAACCAAACATTTGCAATAGTAGCTGCCATTGTTAAAGTGGGTGTAGTTACTGTATGGTTGGCCTTTGGTTAGATTAGCTGACAGATACCACCAAAAGGTCTCCTTGTTCAAAAGGAGACAGCCCTGTTCAGCACAGAGCACTTTATACCTGCAAAGCCACTGCATGTGTGAGCATTAAGGACCTGCAGAGCCTAAATCTGGATCTTCATGGTGAGAGGCAGTTCCTCTGTGGCTCTCTGCTGACAGAACATAACACTGTTCAATATGTATCTACCATAAGTGGTTTGGGGTTGCTACAGTTGTATTTTTTCAACCAGCAGTTTTTCCACTCAGAATAGGATCGCAAGGAATTCTTTGTTATTTCTGCATCGTAGGAAAACTTTTTGTGACAGTCAGAAATCTCTGTGGAAACATTTAGCCCACTTTGACCTTTGAGCAAAATTCAGTATATGCATGAATTTTCAGAGCACAAGGCCATTTTGAATGAGTCTCTGACTGTCAGTGAGCAAGACATATCTCTCTTTAGCAAGCTCAGTGCCTGTTTCATGTAGCTTACTGTTCCTACATCATGATATCATACTAATGATATAAATTTCTGGTATAACTTGGATTGATAAATATATAGATAAGAAATATGGAAACAGGAAAAAAATAAAGTTTAA